>CAKLPU010000006.1:0-59943 GCA_923062675.1 Marasmarcha lunaedactyla | reverse complement strand
GTTTTCCGGGATTTTCTCGAAATTCCAAAAAGAAAAATTCACCCGAACCTTAAAAACAGGTGGGCGTCAACAAAACAAAAATTACTGTGAAAAAATCTTGAAAATCGACCAGCGGGAACCCAGTGAAATATGCGATTTTGTATGATTTTTTACTGCAAAAACTTGAGCTTAAGTGGATTTTTGATGGGCGCGGTGGGCGGGGGTGTGGCCCCACGTTTTATTGAAATTTCCAAAGTTTTTGCAGTCGGATCAGACCCGTTGATGTCTCGATCGATGCGGACGATCAAGAATTATGTATAAGATATAGAAACAAAAATCGCCTAATGAAAAAATTTAAAGTTATTAAGGAAAAACAAAGAATTTGTCGAGGGGCGTGGCACTCGATTAAATTCAATTTCTCCAAGTTTTCGTCGTCCGATCGGGGCGGTTGACGTCTCAATCGATGCGGACGGTCAAAAGGAAGCTATTTAAACTATAAAAGGTGGAGGTTCAATGGAAAATTTTGAAAATATTTAAGAAAAACACTGATTTAAAACGAATTGGCCGAGTATTGCAAATTTTCCAATACCTATTTCCCGCAGAGTGGTCCTTAGCGTCTCAAAAGACGCGCAGGAACACGACGCAGATGCTGGTATAAGAAACTTAAAGAAAATCTACAATACAGAGCGTTTTATGAAATTTTTGAAATTAAAACTACCAAAAATTTACTATTTTACGTGAAAAACAATTGAAAATTTGAGTTTTCCGTCAGCAAGGATGTACCAAAAGGTGTTATTTAACGACCTCGGATCAACAAAAACCTAGAAACTAACTAAGATTAATTAATACCAATTGCAACCGGTCGGAACGGTATACTGTCTATTAAATTACTATAAAATTTGGGGTTTTCCGGGATTTTCTCGAAATTCCAAAAAGAAAAATTCACCCGAACCTTAAAAACAGGTGGGCGTCAACAAAACAAAAATTACTGTGAAAAAATCTTGAAAATCGACCAGCGGGAACCCAGTGAAATATGCGATTTTGTATGATTTTTTACTGCAAAAACTTGAGCTTAAGTGGATTTTTGATGGGCGCGGTGGGCGGGGGTGTGGCCCACGTTTTATTGAAATTTCCAAAGTTTTTGCAGTCGGATCAGACCCGTTGATGTCTCGATCGATGCGGACGATCAAGAATTATGTATAAGATATAGAAACAAAAATCGCCTAATGAAAAAATTTAAAGTTATTAAGGAAAAACAAAGAATTTGTCGAGGGCGTGGCACTCGATTAAATTCAATTTCTCCAAGTTTTCGTCGTCCGATCGGGGCGGTTGACGTCTCAATCGATGCGGACGGTCAAAAGGAAGCTATTTAAACTATAAAAGGTGGAGGTTCAATGGAAAATTTTGAAAATATTTAAGAAAAACACTGATTTAAAACGAATTGGCCGAGTATTGCAAATTTTTCCAATACCTATTTCCCGCAGAGTGGTCCTTAGCGTCTCAAAAGACGCGCAGGAACACGACGCAGATGCTGGTATAAGAAACTTAAAGAAAATCTACAATACAGAGCGTTTTATGAAATTTTGAAATTAAAACTACCAAAAATTTACTATTTTACGTGAAAAACAATTGAAAATTTGAGTTTTCCGTCAGCAAGGATGTACCAAAAGGTGTTATTTAACGACCTCGGATCAACAAAAACCTAGAAACTAACTAAGATTAATTAATACCAATTGCAACCGGTCGGAACGGTATACTGTCTATTAAATTACTATAAAATTTGGGGTTTTCCGGGATTTTCTCGAAATTCCAAAAAGAAAAATTCACCCGAACCTTAAAAACAGGTGGGCGTCAACAAAACAAAAATTACTGTGAAAAAATCTTGAAAATCGACCAGCGGGAACCCAGTGAAATATGCGATTTTGTATGATTTTTTACTGCAAAAACTTGAGCTTAAGTGGATTTTTGATGGGCGCGGTGGGCGGGGGGTGTGGCCCACGTTTTATTGAAATTTCCAAAGTTTTTGCAGTCGGATCAGACCCGTTGATGTCTCGATCGATGCGGACGATCAAGAATTATGTATAAGATATAGAAACAAAAATCGCCTAATGAAAAAATTTAAAGTTATTAAGGAAAAACAAAGAATTTGTCGAGGGCGTGGCACTCGATTAAATTCAATTTCTCCAAGTTTTCGTCGTCCGATCGGGGCGGTTGACGTCTCAATCGATGCGGACGGTCAAAAGGAAGCTATTTAAACTATAAAAGGTGGAGGTTCAATGGAAAATTTTGAAAATATTTAAGAAAAACACTGATTTAAAACGAATTGGCCGAGTATTGCAAATTTTCCAATACCTATTTCCCGCAGAGTGGTCCTTAGCGTCTCAAAAGACGCGCAGGAACACGACGCAGATGCTGGTATAAGAAACTTAAAGAAAATCTACAATACAGAGCGTTTTATGAAATTTTGAAATTAAAACTACCAAAAATTTACTATTTTACGTGAAAAAACAATTGAAAATTTGAGTTTTCCGTCAGCAAGGATGTACCAAAAGGTGTTATTTAACGACCTCGGATCAACAAAAACCTAGAAACTAACTAAGATTAATTAATACCAATTGCAACCGGTCGGAACGGTATACTGTCTATTAAATTACTATAAAATTTGGGGTTTTCCGGGATTTTCTCGAAATTCCAAAAAAGAAAAATTCACCCGAACCTTAAAAACAGGTGGGCGTCAACAAAACAAAAATTACTGTGAAAAAATCTTGAAAATCGACCAGCGGGAACCCAGTGAAATATGCGATTTTGTATGATTTTTTACTGCAAAAACTTGAGCTTAAGTGGATTTTTGATGGGCGCGGTGGGCGGGGGTGTGGCCCACGTTTTATTGAAATTTCCAAAGTTTTTGCAGTCGGATCAGACCCGTTGATGTCTCGATCGATGCGGACGATCAAGAATTATGTATAAGATATAGAAACAAAAATCGCCTAATGAAAAAATTTAAAGTTATTAAGGAAAACAAAGAATTTGTCGAGGGCGTGGCACTCGATTAAATTCAATTTCTCCAAGTTTTCGTCGTCCGATCGGGGCGGTTGACGTCTCAATCGATGCGGACGGTCAAAAGGAAGCTATTTAAACTATAAAAGGTGGAGGTTCAATGGAAAATTTTGAAAATATTTAAGAAAAACACTGATTTAAAACGAATTGGCCGAGTATTGCAAATTTTCCAATACCTATTTCCCGCAGAGTGGTCCTTAGCGTCTCAAAAGACGCGCAGGAACACGACGCAGATGCTGGTATAAGAAACTTAAAGAAAATCTACAATACAGAGCGTTTTATGAAATTTTGAAATTAAAACTACCAAAAATTTACTATTTTACGTGAAAAAACAATTGAAAATTTGAGTTTTCCGTCAGCAAGGATGTACCAAAAGGTGTTATTTAACGACCTCGGATCAACAAAAACCTAGAAACTAACTAAGATTAATTTAATACCAATTGCAACCGGTCGGAACGGTATACTGTCTATTAAAATTACTATAAAATTTGGGGTTTTCCGGGATTTTCTCGAAATTCCAAAAAGAAAAATTCACCCGAACCTTAAAAAACAGGTGGGCGTCAACAAAACAAAAATTACTGTGAAAAAATCTTGAAAATCGACCAGCGGGAACCCAGTGAAATATGCGATTTTGTATGATTTTTTTACTGCAAAAACTTGAGCTTAAGTGGATTTTTGATGGGCGCGGTGGGCGGGGGTGTGGCCCACGTTTTATTGAAATTTCCAAAGTTTTTGCAGTCGGATCAGACCCGTTGATGTCTCGATCGATGCGGACGATCAAGAATTATGTATAAGATATAGAAACAAAAATCGCCTAATGAAAAAAATTTAAAGTTATTAAGGAAAAACAAAGAATTTGTCGAGGGCGTGGCACTCGATTAAATTCAATTTCTCCAAGTTTTCGTCGTCCGATCGGGGCGGTTGACGTCTCAATCGATGCGGACGGTTCAAAAGGAAGCTATTTAAACTATAAAAGGTGGAGGTTCAATGGAAAATTTTGAAAATATTTAAGAAAAACACTGATTTAAAACGAATTGGCCGAGTATTGCAAATTTTCCAATACCTATTTCCCGCAGAGTGGTCCTTAGCGTCTCAAAAGACGCGCAGGAACACGACGCAGATGCTGGTATAAGAAACTTAAAGAAAATCTACAATACAGAGCGTTTTATGAAATTTTGAAATTAAAACTACCAAAAATTTACTATTTTACGTGAAAAAACAATTGAAAATTTGAGTTTTCCGTCAGCAAGGATGTACCAAAAGGTGTTATTTAACGACCTCGGATCAACAAAAACCTAGAAACTAACTAAGATTAATTAATACCAATTGCAACCGGTCGGAACGGTATACTGTCTATTAAATACTATAAAATTTGGGGTTTTCCGGGATTTTCTCGAAATTCCAAAAAGAAAAATTCACCCGAACCTTAAAAACAGGTGGGCGTCAACAAAACAAAAATTACTGTGAAAAAATCTTGAAAATCGACCAGCGGAACCCAGTGAAATATGCGATTTTGTATGATTTTTTACTGCAAAAACTTGAGCTTAAGTGGATTTTTGATGGGCGCGGTGGGCGGGGGTGTGGCCCACGTTTTATTGAAATTTCCAAAGTTTTTGCAGTCGGATCAGACCCGTTGATGTCTCGATCGATGCGGACGATCAAGAATTATGTATAAGATATAGAAACAAAAATCGCCTAATGAAAAAATTTAAAGTTATTAAGGAAAAACAAAGAATTTGTCGAGGGGCGTGGCACTCGATTAAATTCAATTTTCTCCAAGTTTTCGTCGTCCGATCGGGGCGGTTGACGTCTCAATCGATGCGGACGGGTCAAAAGGAAGCTATTTAAACTATAAAAGGTGGAGGTTCAATGGAAAATTTTGAAAATATTTAAGAAAAAACACTGATTTAAAAACGAATTGGCCGAGTATTGCAAATTTTTCCAATACCTATTTCCCGCAGAGTGGTCCTTAGCGTCTCAAAAGACGCGCAGGAACACGACGCAGATGCTGGTATAAGAAACTTAAAGAAAATCTACAATACAGAGCGTTTTTATGAAATTTTGAAATTAAAACTACCAAAAATTTACTATTTTACGTGAAAAACAATTGAAAATTTGAGTTTTCCGTCAGCAAGGATGTACCAAAAGGTGTTATTTAACGACCTCGGATCAACAAAAACCTAGAAACTAACTAAGATTAATTAATACCAATTGCAACCGGTCGGAACGGTATACTGTCTATTAAATTACTATAAAATTTGGGGGTTTTCCGGGATTTTCTCGAAATTCCAAAAAGAAAAAATTCACCCGAACCTTAAAAAACAGGTGGGCGTCAACAAAACAAAAATTACTGTGAAAAAATCTTGAAAATCGACCAGCGGGAACCCAGTGAAATATGCGATTTTGTATGATTTTTTACTGCAAAAACTTGAGCTTAAGTGGATTTTTGATGGGCGCGGTGGGCGGGGGTGTGGCCCACGTTTTATTGAAATTTCCAAAGTTTTTGCAGTCGGATCAGACCCGTTGATGTCTCGATCGATGCGGACGATCAAGAATTATGTATAAGATATAGAAACAAAAATCGCCTAATGAAAAAATTTAAAGTTATTAAGGAAAAACAAAGAATTTGTCGAGGGCGTGGCACTCGATTAAATTCAATTTCTCCAAGTTTTCGTCGTCCGATCGGGGCGGTTGACGTCTCAATCGATGCGGACGGTCAAAAGGAAGCTATTTAAAACTATAAAAGGTGGAGGTTCAATGGAAAATTTTGAAAAATATTTAAGAAAAACACTGATTTAAAACGAATTGGCCGAGTATTGCAAATTTTCCAATACCTATTTCCCGCAGAGTGGTCCTTAGCGTCTCAAAAGACGCGCAGGAACACGACGCAGATGCTGGTATAAGAAACTTAAAGAAAATCTACAATACAGAGCGTTTTATGAAATTTTGAAATTAAAACTACCAAAAATTTACTATTTTACGTGAAAAACAATTGAAAATTTGAGTTTTCCGTCAGCAAGGATGTACCAAAAGGTGTTATTTAACGACCTCGGATCAACAAAAACCTAGAAACTAACTAAGATTAATTAATACCAATTGCAACCGGTCGGAACGGTATACTGTCTATTAAATTACTATAAAATTTGGGGTTTTTCCGGGATTTTCTCGAAATTCCAAAAAGAAAAATTCACCCGAAACCTTAAAAACAGGTGGGCGTCAACAAAACAAAAATTACTGTGAAAAAATCTTGAAAATCGACCAGCGGGAACCCAGTGAAATATGCGATTTTGTATGATTTTTTACTGCAAAAACTTGAGCTTAAGTGGATTTTTGATGGGCGCGGTGGGCGGGGGTGTGGCCCACGTTTTATTGAAATTTCCAAAGTTTTTGCAGTCGGATCAGACCCGTTGATGTCTCGATCGATGCGGACGATCAAGAATTATGTATAAGATATAGAAACAAAAATCGCCTAATGAAAAAATTTAAAGTTATTAAGGAAAAACAAAGAATTTGTCGAGGGCGTGGCACTCGATTAAATTCAATTTCTCCAAGTTTTCGTCGTCCGATCGGGGCGGTTGACGTCTCAATCGATGCGGACGGGTCAAAAGGAAGCTATTTAAACTATAAAAGGTGGAGGTTCAATGGAAAATTTTGAAAATATTTAAGAAAAACACTGATTTAAAACGAATTGGCCGAGTATTGCAAATTTTCCAATACCTATTTCCCGCAGAGTGGTCCTTAGCGTCTCAAAAGACCGCGCAGGAACACGACGCAGATGCTGGTATAAGAAACTTAAAGAAAATCTACAATACAGAGCGTTTTATGAAATTTTGAAATTAAAACTACCAAAAATTTACTATTTTACGTGAAAAACAATGAAAATTTGAGTTTTCCGTCAGCAAGGATGTACCAAAAGGTGTTATTTAACGACCTCGGATCAACAAAAACCTAGAAACTAACTAAGATTAATTAATACCAATTGCAACCGGTCGGAACGGTATACTGTCCTATTAAATTACTATAAAAATTTGGGGTTTTCCGGGATTTTCTCGAAATTCCAAAAAGAAAAATTCACCCCGAAACCTTAAAAACAGGTGGGCGTCAACAAAACAAAAATTACTGTGAAAAAATCTTGAAAATCGACCAGCGGGAACCCAGTGAAATATGCGATTTTGTATGATTTTTTACTGCAAAAACTTGAGCTTAAGTGGATTTTTGATGGGCGCGGTGGGCGGGGGTGTGGCCCACGTTTTATTGAAATTTCCAAAGTTTTTGCAGTCGGATCAGACCCGTTGATGTCTCGATCGATGCGGACGATCAAGAATTATGTATAAGATATAGAAACAAAAATCGCCTAATGAAAAAATTTAAAGTTATTAAGGAAAAACAAAGAATTTGTCGAGGGCGTGGCACTCGATTAAATTCAATTTCTCCAAGTTTTCGTCGTCCGATCGGGGCGGTTGACGTCTCAATCGATGCGGACGGTCAAAAGGAAGCTATTTAAACTATAAAAGGTGGAGGTTCAATGGAAAATTTTGAAAATATTTAAGAAAAACACTGATTTAAAACGAATTGGCCGAGTATTGCAAATTTTCCAATACCTATATCCCGCAGAGTGGTCCTTAGCGTCTCAAAAGACGCGCAGGAACACGACGCAGATGCTGGTATAAGAAACTTAAAGAAAATCTACAATACAGAGCGTTTTATGAAATTTTGAAATTAAAACTAACCAAAAATTTACTATTTTACGTGAAAAACAATTGAAAATTTGAGTTTTCCGTCAGCAAGGAATGTACCAAAAGGTGTTATTTAACGACCTCGGATCAACAAAAACCTAGAAACTAACTAAGATTAATTAATACCAATTGCAACCGGTCGGAACGGTATACTGTCTATTAAATTACTATAAAATTTGGGGTTTTCCGGGATTTTCTCGAAATTCCAAAAAGAAAAATTCACCCGAACCTTAAAAACAGGTGGGCGTCAACAAAACAAAAATTACTGTGAAAAAATCTTGAAAATCGACCAGCGGGAACCCAGTGAAATATGCGATTTTGTATGATTTTTTACTGCAAAAACTTGAGCTTAAGTGGATTTTTGTTGGGCGCGGTGGGCGGGGGTGTGGCCCGCGTTTTATTGAAATTTCCAAAGTTTTTGCAGTCGGATCAGACCCGTTGATGTCTCGATCGATGCGGACGATCAAGAATTATGTATAAGATATAGAAAACAAAAATCGCCTAATGAAAAAATTTAAAGTTATTAAGGAAAAACAAAGAATTTGTCGAGGGCGTGGCACTCGATTAAATTCAATTTCTCCAAGTTTTCGTCGTCCGATCGGGGCGGTTGACGTCTCAATCGATGCGGACGGTCAAAAGGAAGCTATTTAAACTATAAAAGGTGGAGGTTCAATGGAAAATTTTGAAAATATTTAAGAAAAACACTGATTTAAAACGAATTGGCCGAGTATTGCAAATTTTCCAATACCTATTTCCCGCAGAGTGGTCCTTAGCGTCTCAAAAGACGCGCAGGAACACGACGCAGATGCTGGTATAAGAAACTTAAAGAAAATCTACAATACAGAGCGTTTTATGAAATTTTGAAATTAAAACTACCAAAAATTTACTATTTTACGTGAAAAACAATTGAAAATTTGAGTTTTCCGTCAGCAAGGATGTACCAAAAGGTGTTATTTAACGACCTCGGATCAACAAAAACCTAGAAACTAACTAAGATTAATTAATACCAATTGCAACCGGTCGGAACGGTATACTGTCCTATTAAATTACTATAAAAATTTGGGGTTTTCCGGGATTTTCTCGAAATTCCAAAAAGAAAAATTCACCCGAACCTTAAAAACAGGTGGGCGTCAACAAAACAAAAATTTACTGTGAAAAAATCTTGAAAATCGACCAGCGGGAACCCAGTGAAATATGCGATTTTGTATGATTTTTTACTGCAAAAACTTGAGCTTAAGTGGATTTTTGATGGGCGCGGTGGGCGGGGGTGTGGCCCACGTTTTATTGAAATTTCCAAAGTTTTTGCAGTCGGATCAGACCCGTTGATGTCTCGATCGATGCGGACGATCAAGAATTATGTATAAGATATAGAAACAAAAATCGCCTAATGAAAAAATTTAAAGTTATTAAGGAAAAACAAAGAATTTGTCGAGGGCGTGGCACTCGATTAAATTCAATTTCTCCAAGTTTTCGTCGTCCGATCGGGGCGGTTGACGTCTCAATCGATTGCGGACGGTCAAAAGGAAGCTATTTAAACTATAAAAGGTGGAGGTTCAATGGAAAATTTTGAAAATATTTAAGAAAAACACTGATTTAAAACGAATTGGCCGAGTATTGCAAATTTTCCAATACCTATTTCCCGCAGAGTGGTCCTTAGCGTCTCAAAAGACGCGCAGGAACACGACGCAGATGCTGGTATAAGAAACTTAAAGAAAATCTACAATACAGAGCGTTTTATGAAATTTGAAATTAAAACTACCAAAAATTTACTATTTATACGTGAAAAACAATTGAAAATTTGAGTTTTCCGTCAGCAAGGATGTACCAAAAGGTGTTATTTAACGACCTCGGATCAACAAAAACCTAGAAACTAACTAAGATTAATTAATACCAATTGCAACCGGTCGGAACGGTATACTGTCTATTAAAATTACTATAAAATTTGGGGTTTTCCGGGATTTTCTCGAAATTCCAAAAAGAAAAATTCACCCGAACCTTAAAAACAGGTGGGCGTCAACAAAACAAAAATTACTGTGAAAAAATCTTGAAAATCGACCAGCGGGAACCCAGTGAAATATGCGATTTTGTATGATTTTTTACTGCAAAAACTTGAGCTTAAGTGGATTTTTGATGGGCGCGGTGGGCGGGGGTGTGGCCCACGTTTTATTGAAATTTCCAAAGTTTTTGCAGTCGGATCAGACCCGTTGATGTCTCGATCGATGCGGACGATCAAGAATTATGTATAAGATATAGAAACAAAAATCGCCTAATGAAAAAATTTAAAGTTATTAAGGAAAAACAAAGAATTTGTCGAGGGCGTGGCCACTCGATTAAATTCAATTTCTCCAAGTTTTCGTCGTCCGATCGGGGCGGTTTGACGTCTCAATCGATGCGGACGGTCAAAAGGAAGCTATTTAAACTATAAAAGGTGGAGGTTCAATGGAAAATTTTGAAAATATTTAAGAAAAACACTGATTTAAACGAATTGGCCGAGTATTGCAAATTTTCCAATACCTATTTCCCGCAGAGTGGTCCTTAGCGTCTCAAAAGACGCGCAGGAACACGACGCAGATGCTGGTATAAGAAACTTAAAGAAAATCTACAATACAGAGCGTTTTTATGAATTTTGAAATTAAAACTACCAAAAATTTACTATTTTACGTGAAAAACAATTGAAAATTTGAGTTTTCCGTCAGCAAGGATGTACCAAAAGGTGTTATTTAACGACCTCGGATCAACAAAAACCTAGAAACTAACTAAGATTAATTAATACCAATTGCAAACCGGTCGGAACGGTATACTGTCTATTAAATTACTATAAAATTTGGGGTTTTCCCGGGATTTTCCTCGAAATTCCAAAAAGAAAAATTCACCCGAACCTTAAAAACAGGTGGGCGTCAACAAAACAAAAATTACTGTGAAAAAATCTTGAAAATCGACCAGCGGGAACCCAGTGAAATATGCGATTTTGTATGATTTTTTACTGCAAAAACTTGAGCTTAAGTGGATTTTTGATGGGCGCGGTGGGCGGGGGTGTGGGCCCACGTTTTATTGAAATTTCCAAAGTTTTTGCAGTCGGATCAGACCCGTTGATGTCTCGATCGATGCGGACGATCAAGAATTATGTATAAGATATAGAAACAAAAATCGCCTAATGAAAAAATTTAAAGTTATTAAGGAAAAAACAAAGAATTTGTCGAGGGCGTGGCACTCGATTAAATTCAATTTCTCCAAGTTTTCGTCGTCCGATCGGGGCGGTTGACGTCTCAATCGATGCGGACGGTCAAAAGGAAGCTATTTAAACTATAAAAGGTGGAGGTTCAATGGAAAATTTTGAAAATATTTAAGAAAAACACTGATTTAAAACGAATTGGCCGAGTATTGCAAATTTTCCAATACCTATTTCCCGCAGAGTGGTCCTTAGGCGTCTCAAAAGACGCGCAGGAACACGACGCAGATGCTGGTATAAGAAACTTAAAGAAAATCTACAATACAGAGCGTTTTATGAAATTTTGAAATTAAAACTACCAAAAATTTACTATTTTACGTGAAAAACAATTGAAAATTTGAGTTTTCCGTCAGCAAGGATGTACCAAAAGGTGTTATTTAACGACCTCGGATCAACAAAAACCTAGAAACTAACTAAGATTAATTAATACCAATTGCAACCGGTCGGAACGGTATACTGTCTATTAAATTACTATAAAATTTGGGGTTTTCCGGGATTTTCTCGAAATTCCAAAAAGAAAAATTCACCCGAACCTTAAAAACAGGTGGGCGTCAACAAAACAAAAATTACTGTGAAAAAATCTTGAAAATCGACCAGCGGGAACCCAGTGAAATATGCGATTTTGTATGATTTTTTACTGCAAAAACTTGAGCTTAAGTGGATTTTTGATGGGCGCGGTGGGCGGGGGTGTGGCCCACGTTTTATTGAAATTTCCAAAGTTTTTGCAGTCGGATCAGACCCGTTGATGTCTCGATCGATGCGGACGATCAAGAATTATGTATAAGATATAGAAACAAAAATCGCCTAATGAAAAAATTTAAAGTTATTAAGGAAAAACAAAGAATTTGTCGAGGGCGTGGCACTCGATTAAATTCAATTTCTCCAAGTTTTCGTCGTCCGATCGGGGCGGTTGACGTCTCAATCGATGCGGACGGTCAAAAGGAAGCTATTTAAACTATAAAAGGTGGAGGTTCAATGGAAAATTTTGAAAATATTTAAGAAAAAACACTGATTTAAAACGAATTGGCCGAGTATTGCAAATTTTCCAATACCTATTTCCCGCAGAGTGGTCCTTAGCGTCTCAAAAGACGCGCAGGAACACGACGCAGATGCTGGTATAAGAAACTTAAAGAAAATCTACAATACAGAGCGTTTTTATGAAATTTTGAAATTAAAACTACCAAAAATTTACTATTTTACGTGAAAAACAATTGAAAATTTGAGTTTTCCGTCAGCAAGGATGTACCAAAAGGTGTTATTTAACGACCTCGGATCAACAAAAACCTAGAAACTAACTAAGATTAATTAATACCAATTGCAACCGGTCGGAACGGTATACTGTCTATTAAATTACTATAAAATTTGGGGTTTTCCGGGATTTTCTCGAAATTCCAAAAAGAAAAATTCACCCGAACCTTAAAAACAGGTGGGCGTCAACAAAACAAAAATTACTGTGAAAAAATCTTGAAAATCGACCAGCGGGAACCCAGTGAAATATGCGATTTTGTATGATTTTTTACTGCAAAAACTTGAGCTTAAGTGGATTTTTGATGGGCGCGGTGGGCGGGGGTGTGGCCCACGTTTTATTGAAATTTCCAAAGTTTTTGCAGTCGGATCAGACCCGTTGATGTCTCGATCGATGCGGACGATCAAGAATTATGTATAAGATATAGAAACAAAAATCGGCCTAATGAAAAAATTTAAAGTTATTAAGGAAAAACAAAGAATTTGTCGAGGGCGTGGCACTCGATTAAATTCAATTTCTCCAAGTTTTCGTCGTCCGATCGGGGCGGTTGGACGTCTCAATCGATGCGGACGGTCAAAAGGAAGCTATTTAAACTATAAAAGGTGGAGGTTCAATGGAAAATTTTGAAAATATTTAAGAAAAACACTGATTTAAAACGAATTGGCCGAGTATTGCAAATTTTCCAATACCTATTTCCCGCAGAGTGGTCCTTAGCGTCTCAAAAGACGCGCAGGAACACGACGCAGATGCTGGTATAAGAAACTTAAAGAAAATCTACAATACAGAGCGTTTTATGAAATTTTGAAATTAAAACTACCAAAAATTTACTATTTTACGTGAAAAACAATTGAAAATTTGAGTTTTCCGTCAGCAAGGATGTACCAAAAGGTGTTATTTAACGACCTCGGATCAACAAAAACCTAGAAACTAACTAAGATTAATTAATACCAATTGCAACCGGTCGGAACGGTATACTGTCTATTAAATTACTATAAAATTTGGGGTTTTCCGGGATTTTCCTCGAAATTCCAAAAAGAAAAATTCACCCGAACCTTAAAAACAGGTGGGCGTCAACAAAACAAAAATTACTGTGAAAAAATCTTGAAAATCGACCAGCGGGAACCCAGTGAAATATGCGATTTTGTATGATTTTTTACTGCAAAAACTTGAGCTTAAGTGGATTTTTGATGGGCGCGGTGGGCGGGGGTGTGGCCCACGTTTTATTGAAATTTCCAAAGTTTTTGCAGTCGGATCAGACCCGTTGATGTCTCGATCGATGCGGACGATCAAGAATTATGTATAAGATATAGAAACAAAAATCGCCTAATGAAAAAAATTTAAAGTTATTAAGGAAAAACAAAGAATTTGTCGAGGGCGTGGCACTCGATTAAATTCAATTTCTCCAAGTTTTCGTCGTCCGATCGGGGCGGTTGACGTCTCAATCGATGCGGACGGTCAAAAGGAAGCTATTTAAACTATAAAAGGTGGAGGTTCAATGGAAAATTTTGAAAATATTTAAGAAAAACACTGATTTAAAACGAATTGGCCGAGTATTGCAAATTTTCCAATACCTATTTCCCGCAGAGTGGTCCTTAGCGTCTCAAAAGACGCGCAGGAACACGACGCAGATGCTGGTATAAGAAACTTAAAGAAAATCTACAATACAGAGCGTTTTATGAAATTTTGAAATTAAAACTACCAAAAATTTACTATTTTACGTGAAAAACAATTGAAAATTTGAGTTTTCCGTCAGCAAGGATGTACCAAAAGGTGTTATTTAACGACCTCGGATCAACAAAAACCTAGAAACTAACTAAGATTAATTAATACCAATTGCAACCGGTCGGAACGGTATACTGTCTATTAAATTACTATAAAATTTGGGGTTTTCCGGGGATTTTCTCGAAATTCCAAAAAGAAAAATTCACCCGAACCTTAAAAACAGGTGGGGCGTCAACAAAACAAAAATTACTGTGAAAAAATCTTGAAAATCGACCAGCGGGAACCCAGTGAAATATGCGATTTTGTATGATTTTTTACTGCAAAAACTTGAGCTTAAGTGGATTTTTGATGGGCGCGGTGGGCGGGGGTGTGGCCCACGTTTTATTGAAATTTCCAAAGTTTTTTGCAGTCGGATCAGACCCGTTGATGTCTCGATCGATGCGGACGATCAAGAATTATGTATAAGATATAGAAACAAAAATCGCCTAATGAAAAAAATTTAAAGTTATTAAGGAAAAAACAAAGAATTTGTCGAGGGCGTGGCACTCGATTAAATTCAATTTCTCCAAGTTTTCGTCGTCCGATCGGGGCGGTTGACGTCTCAATCGATGCGGACGGTCAAAAGGAAGCTATTTAAACTATAAAAGGTGGAGGTTCAATGGAAAATTTTGAAAATATTTAAGAAAAAACACTGATTTAAAACGAATTGGCCGAGTATTGCAAATTTTCCAATACCTATTTCCCGCAGAGTGGTCCTTAGCGTCTCAAAAGACGCGCAGGAACACGACGCAGATGCTGGTATAAGAAACTTAAAGAAAATCTACAATACAGAGCGTTTTATGAAATTTTGAAATTAAAACTACCAAAAATTTACTATTTTTACGTGAAAAACAATTGAAAATTTGAGTTTTCCCGTCAGCAAGGATGTACCAAAAGGTGTTATTTAACGACCTCGGATCAACAAAAACCTAGAAACTAACTAAGATTAATTAATACCAATTGCAACCGGTCGGAACGGTATACTGTCTATTAAATTACTATAAAATTTGGGGTTTTCCGGGATTTTCTCGAAATTCCAAAAAGAAAAATTCACCCGAACCTTAAAAACAGGTGGGCGTCAACAAAACAAAAATTACTGTGAAAAAATCTTGAAAATCGACCAGCGGGAACCCAGTGAAATATGCGATTTTGTATGATTTTTTACTGCAAAAACTTGAGCTTAAGTGGATTTTTGATGGGCGCGGTGGGCGGGGGTGTGGCCCACGTTTTATTGAAATTTCCAAAGTTTTTGCAGTCGGATCAGACCCGTTGATGTCTCGATCGATGCGGACGATCAAGAATTATGTATAAGATATAGAAACAAAAATCGCCTAATGAAAAAATTTAAAGTTATTAAGGAAAAACAAAGAATTTGTCGAGGGCGTGGCACTCGATTAAATTCAATTTCTCCAAGTTTTCGTCGTCCGATCGGGGCGGTTGACGTCTCAATCGATGCGGACGGTCAAAAGGAAGCTATTTAAACTATAAAAGGTGGAGGTTCAATGGAAAATTTTGAAAATATTTAAGAAAAACACTGATTTAAAACGAATTGGCCGAGTATTGCAAATTTTCCAATACCTATTTCCCGCAGAGTGGTCCTTAGCGTCTCAAAAGACGCGCAGGAACACGACGCAGATGCTGGTATAAGAAACTTAAAGAAAATCTACAATACAGAGCGTTTTATGAAATTTTGAAATTAAAACTACCAAAAATTTACTATTTTACGTGAAAAACAATTGAAAATTTGAGTTTTCCGTCAGCAAGGATGTACCAAAAGGTGTTATTTAACGACCTCGGATCAACAAAAACCTAGAAACTAACTAAGATTAATTAATACCAATTGCAACCGGTCGTAACGGTATACTGTCTATTAAATTACTATAAAATTTGGGGTTTTCCGGGATTTTCTCGAAATTCCAAAAAGAAAAATTCACCCGAACCTTAAAAACAGGTGGGCGTCAACAAAACAAAAATTACTGTGAAAAAATCTTGAAAATCGACCAGCGGGAACCCCAGTGAAATATGCGATTTTGTATGATTTTTTACTGCAAAAACTTGAGCTTAAGTGGATTTTTGATGGGCGCGGTGGGCGGGGGTGTGGCCCCACGTTTTATTGAAATTTCCAAAGTTTTTGCAGTCGGATCAGACCCGTTGATGTCTCGATCGATGCGGACGATCAAGAATTATGTATAAGATATAGAAACAAAAATCGCCTAATGAAAAAATTTAAAGTTATTAAGGAAAAACAAAGAATTTGTCGAGGGCGTGGCACTCGATTAAATTCAATTTCTCCAAGTTTTCGTCGTCCGATCGGGGCGGTTGACGTCTCAATCGATGCGGACGGTCAAAAGGAAGCTATTTAAACTATAAAAGGTGGAGGTTCAATGGAAAATTTTGAAAATATTTAAGAAAAACACTGATTTAAAACGAATGGCCGAGTATTGCAAATTTTCCAATACCTATTTCCCGCAGAGTGGTCCTTAGCGTCTCAAAAGACGCGCAGGAACACGACGCAGATGCTGGTATAAGAAACTTAAAGAAAATCTACAATACAGAGCGTTTTATGAAATTTTGAAATTAAAACTACCAAAAATTTACTATTTTACGTGAAAAACAATTGAAAATTTGAGTTTTCCGTCAGCAAGGATGTACCAAAAGGTGTTATTTAACGACCCTCGGATCAACAAAAACCTAGAAACTAACTAAGATTAATTAATACCAATTGCAACCGGTCGGAACGGTATACTGTCTATTAAATTACTATAAAATTTGGGGTTTTCCGGGATTTTCTCGAAATTCCAAAAAGAAAAATTCACCCGAACCTTAAAAACAGGTGGGCGTCAACAAAACAAAAATTACTGTGAAAAAATCTTGAAAATCGACCAGCGGGAACCCAGTGAAATATGCGATTTTGTATGATTTTTTACTGCAAAAACTTGAGCTTAAGTGGATTTTTGATGGGCGCGGTGGGCGGGGGGTGTGGCCCACGTTTTATTGAAATTTCCAAAGTTTTTGCAGTCGGATCAGACCCGTTGATGTCTCGATCGATGCGGGACGATCAAGAATTATGTATAAGATATAGAAACAAAAATCGCCTAATGAAAAAAATTTAAAGTTATTAAGGAAAAACAAAGAATTTGTCGAGGGCGTGGCACTCGATTAAATTCAATTTCCTCCAAGTTTTCGTCGTCCGATCGGGGCGGTTGACGTCTCAATCGATGCGGACGGTCAAAAGGAAGCTATTTAAACTATAAAAGGTGGAGGTTCAATGGAAAATTTTGAAAATATTTAAGAAAAACACTGATTTAAAACGAATTGGCCGAGTATTGCAAATTTTCCAATACCTATTTCCCGCAGAGTGGTCCTTAGCGTCTCAAAAGACGCGCAGGAACACGACGCAGATGCTGGTATAAGAAACTTAAAGAAAATCTACAATACAGAGCGTTTTATGAATTTTGAAATTAAAACTACCAAAAATTTACTATTTTACGTGAAAAACAATTGAAAATTTGAGTTTTCCGTCAGCAAGGATGTACCAAAAGGTGTTATTTAACGACCTCGGATCAACAAAAACCTAAAAAACTAACTAAGATTAATTAATACCAATTGCAACCGGTCGGAACGGTATACTGTCTATTAAATTACTATAAAATTTGGGGTTTTCCGGGATTTTCTCGAAATTCCAAAAAGAAAAATTCACCCGAACCTTAAAAACAGGTGGGCGTCAACGTGAAATATGCGATTTTGTATGATTTTTTACTGCAAAAACTTGAGCTTAAGTGGATTTTTGATGGGCGCGGTGGGCGGGGGTGTGGCCCACGTTTTATTGAAATTTCCAAAGTTTTTGCAGTCGGATCAGACCCGTTGATGTCTCGATCGATGCGGACGATCAAGAATTATGTATAAGATATAGAAACAAAAATCGCCTAATGAAAAAATTTAAAGTTATTAAGGAAAAACAAAGAATTTGTCGAGGGCGTGGCACTCGATTAAATTCAATTTCTCCAAGTTTTCGTCGTCCGATCGGGGCGGTTGACGTCTCAATCGATGCGGACGGTCAAAAGGAAGCTATTTAAACTATAAAAGGTGGAGGTTCAATGGAAAATTTTGAAAATATTTAAGAAAAACACTGATTTAAAACGAATTGGCCGAGTATTGCAAATTTTCCAATACCTATTTCCCGCAGAGTGGTCCTTAGCGTCTCAAAAGACGCGCAGGAACACGACGCAGATGCTGGTATAAGAAACTTAAAGAAAATCTACAATACAGAGCGTTTTATGAAATTTTGAAATTAAAACTACCAAAAATTTACTATTTTACGTGAAAAACAATTGAAAATTTGAGTTTTCCGTCAGCAAGGATGTACCAAAAGGTGTTATTTAACGACCTCGGATCAACAAAAACCTAGAAACTAACTAAGATTAATTAATACCAATTGCAACCGGTCGGAACGGTATACTGTCTATTAAATTACTATAAAATTTGGGGTTTTCCGGGATTTTCTCGAAATTCCAAAAAGAAAAATTCACCCGAACCTTAAAAACAGGTGGGCGTCAACAAAACAAAAATTACTGTGAAAAAATCTTGAAAATCGACCAGCGGGAACCCAGTGAAATATGCGATTTTGTATGATTTTTTACTGCAAAAACTTGAGCTTAAGTGGATTTTTGATGGGCGCGGTGGGCGGGGGTGTGGCCCACGTTTTATTGAAATTTCCAAAGTTTTTGCAGTCGGATCAGACCCGTTGATGTCTCGATCGATGCGGACGATCAAGAATTATGTATAAGATATAGAAACAAAAATCGCCTAATGAAAAAATTTAAAGTTATTAAGGAAAAACAAAGAATTTGTCGAGGGCGTGGCACTCGATTAAATTCAATTTCTCCAAGTTTTCGTCGTCCGATCGGGGCGGTTGACGTCTCAATCGATGCGGACGGTCAAAAGGAAGCTATTTAAACTATAAAAGGTGGAGGTTCAATGGAAAATTTTGAAAATATTTAAGAAAAACACTGATTTAAAACGAATTGGCCGAGTATTGCAAATTTTCCAATACCTATTTCCCGCAGAGTGGTCCTTAGCGTCTCAAAAGACGCGCAGGAACACGACGCAGATGCTGGTATAAGAAACTTAAAGAAAATCTACAATACAGAGCGTTTTATGAAATTTTGAAATTAAAACTACCAAAAATTTACTATTTTACGTGAAAAACAATTGAAAATTTGAGTTTTCCGTCAGCAAGGATGTACCAAAAGGTGTTATTTAACGACCTCGGATCAACAAAAACCTAGAAACTAACTAAGATTAATTAATACCAATTGCAACCGGTCGGAACGGTATACTGTCTATTAAATTACTATAAAATTTGGGGTTTTCCGGGATTTTCTCGAAATTCCAAAAAGAAAAATTCACCCGAACCTTAAAAACAGGTGGGCGTCAACAAAACAAAAATTACTGTGAAAAAATCTTGAAAATCGACCAGCGGGAACCCAGTGAAATATGCGATTTTGTATGATTTTTTACTGCAAAAACTTGAGCTTAAGTGGATTTTTGATGGGCGCGGTGGGCGGGGGTGTGGCCCACGTTTTATTGAAATTTCCAAAGTTTTTGCAGTCGGATCAGACCCGTTGATGTCTCGATCGATGCGGACGATCAAGAATTATGTATAAGATATAGAAACAAAAATCGCCTAATGAAAAAATTTAAAGTTATTAAGGAAAAACAAAGAATTTGTCGAGGGCGTGGCACTCGATTAAATTCAATTTCTCCAAGTTTTCGTCGTCCGATCGGGGCGGTTGACGTCTCAATCGATGCGGACGGTCAAAAGGAAGCTATTTAAACTATAAAAGGTGGAGGTTCAATGGAAAATTTTGAAAATATTTAAGAAAAACACTGATTTAAAACGAATTGGCCGAGTATTGCAAATTTTCCAATACCTATTTCCCGCAGAGTGGTCCTTAGCGTCTCAAAAGACGCGCAGGAACACGACGCAGATGCTGGTATAAGAAACTTAAAGAAAATCTACAATACAGAGCGTTTTATGAAATTTTGAAATTAAAACTACCAAAAATTTACTATTTTACGTGAAAAACAATTGAAAATTTGAGTTTTCCGTCAGCAAGGATGTACCAAAAGGTGTTATTTAACGACCTCGGATCAACAAAAACCTAGAAACTAACTAAGATTAATTAATACCAATTGCAACCGGTCGGAACGGTATACTGTCTATTAAATTACTATAAAATTTGGGGTTTTCCGGGATTTTCTCGAAATTCCAAAAAGAAAAATTCACCCGAACCTTAAAAACAGGTGGGCGTCAACAAAACAAAAATTACTGTGAAAAAATCTTGAAAATCGACCAGCGGGAACCCAGTGAAATATGCGATTTTGTATGATTTTTTACTGCAAAAACTTGAGCTTAAGTGGATTTTTGATGGGCGCGGTGGGCGGGGGTGTGGCCCACGTTTTATTGAAATTTCCAAAGTTTTTGCAGTCGGATCAGACCCGTTGATGTCTCGATCGATGCGGACGATCAAGAATTATGTATAAGATATAGAAACAAAAATCGCCTAATGAAAAAATTTAAAGTTATTAAGGAAAAACAAAGAATTTGTCGAGGGCGTGGCACTCGATTAAATTCAATTTCTCCAAGTTTTCGTCGTCCGATCGGGGCGGTTGACGTCTCAATCGATGCGGACGGTCAAAAGGAAGCTATTTAAACTATAAAAGGTGGAGGTTCAATGGAAAATTTTGAAAATATTTAAGAAAAACACTGATTTAAAACGAATTGGCCGAGTATTGCAAATTTTCCAATACCTATTTCCCGCAGAGTGGTCCTTAGCGTCTCAAAAGACGCGCAGGAACACGACGCAGATGCTGGTATAAGAAACTTAAAGAAAATCTACAATACAGAGCGTTTTATGAAATTTTGAAATTAAAACTACCAAAAATTTACTATTTTACGTGAAAAACAATTGAAAATTTGAGTTTTCCGTCAGCAAGGATGTACCAAAAGGTGTTATTTAACGACCTCGGATCAACAAAAACCTAGAAACTAACTAAGATTAATTAATACCAATTGCAACCGGTCGGAACGGTATACTGTCTATTAAATTACTATAAAATTTGGGGTTTTCCGGGATTTTCTCGAAATTCCAAAAAGAAAAATTCACCCGAACCTTAAAAACAGGTGGGCGTCAACAAAACAAAAATTACTGTGAAAAAATCTTGAAAATCGACCAGCGGGAACCCAGTGAAATATGCGATTTTGTATGATTTTTTACTGCAAAAACTTGAGCTTAAGTGGATTTTTGATGGGCGCGGTGGGCGGGGGTGTGGCCCACGTTTTATTGAAATTTCCAAAGTTTTTGCAGTCGGATCAGACCCGTTGATGTCTCGATCGATGCGGACGATCAAGAATTATGTATAAGATATAGAAACAAAAATCGCCTAATGAAAAAATTTAAAGTTATTAAGGAAAAACAAAGAATTTGTCGAGGGCGTGGCACTCGATTAAATTCAATTTCTCCAAGTTTTCGTCGTCCGATCGGGGCGGTTGACGTCTCAATCGATGCGGACGGTCAAAAGGAAGCTATTTAAACTATAAAAGGTGGAGGTTCAATGGAAAATTTTGAAAATATTTAAGAAAAACACTGATTTAAAACGAATTGGCCGAGTATTGCAAATTTTCCAATACCTATTTCCCGCAGAGTGGTCCTTAGCGTCTCAAAAGACGCGCAGGAACACGACGCAGATGCTGGTATAAGAAACTTAAAGAAAATCTACAATACAGAGCGTTTTATGAAATTTTGAAATTAAAACTACCAAAAATTTACTATTTTACGTGAAAAACAATTGAAAATTTGAGTTTTCCGTCAGCAAGGATGTACCAAAAGGTGTTATTTAACGACCTCGGATCAACAAAAACCTAGAAACTAACTAAGATTAATTAATACCAATTGCAACCGGTCGGAACGGTATACTGTCTATTAAATTACTATAAAATTTGGGGTTTTCCGGGATTTTCTCGAAATTCCAAAAAGAAAAATTCACCCGAACCTTAAAAACAGGTGGGCGTCAACAAAACAAAAATTACTGTGAAAAAATCTTGAAAATCGACCAGCGGGAACCCAGTGAAATATGCGATTTTGTATGATTTTTTACTGCAAAAACTTGAGCTTAAGTGGATTTTTGATGGGCGCGGTGGGCGGGGGTGTGGCCCACGTTTTATTGAAATTTCCAAAGTTTTTGCAGTCGGATCAGACCCGTTGATGTCTCGATCGATGCGGACGATCAAGAATTATGTATAAGATATAGAAACAAAAATCGCCTAATGAAAAAATTTAAAGTTATTAAGGAAAAACAAAGAATTTGTCGAGGGCGTGGCACTCGATTAAATTCAATTTCTCCAAGTTTTCGTCGTCCGATCGGGGCGGTTGACGTCTCAATCGATGCGGACGGTCAAAAGGAAGCTATTTAAACTATAAAAGGTGGAGGTTCAATGGAAAATTTTGAAAATATTTAAGAAAAACACTGATTTAAAACGAATTGGCCGAGTATTGCAAATTTTCCAATACCTATTTCCCGCAGAGTGGTCCTTAGCGTCTCAAAAGACGCGCAGGAACACGACGCAGATGCTGGTATAAGAAACTTAAAGAAAATCTACAATACAGAGCGTTTTATGAAATTTTGAAATTAAAACTACCAAAAATTTACTATTTTACGTGAAAAACAATTGAAAATTTGAGTTTTCCGTCAGCAAGGATGTACCAAAAGGTGTTATTTAACGACCTCGGATCAACAAAAACCTAGAAACTAACTAAGATTAATTAATACCAATTGCAACCGGTCGGAACGGTATACTGTCTATTAAATTACTATAAAATTTGGGGTTTTCCGGGATTTTCTCGAAATTCCAAAAAGAAAAATTCACCCGAACCTTAAAAACAGGTGGGCGTCAACAAAACAAAAATTACTGTGAAAAAATCTTGAAAATCGACCAGCGGGAACCCAGTGAAATATGCGATTTTGTATGATTTTTTACTGCAAAAAATTTAGCTTAAGTGGATTTTTGATGGGCGCGGTGGGCGGGGGTGTGTGGCCCACGTTTTATTGAAATTTCCAAAGTTTTTGCAGTCGGATCAGACCCGTTGATGTCTCGATCGATGCGGACGATCAAGAATTATGTATAAGATATAGAAACAAAAATCGCCTAATGAAAAAATTTAAAGTTATTAAGGAAAAACAAAGAATTTGTCGAGGGCGTGGCACTCGATTAAATTCAATTTCTCCAAGTTTTCGTCGTCCGATCGGGGCGGTTGACGTCTCAATCGATGCGGACGGTCAAAAGGAAGCTATTTAAACTATAAAAGGTGGAGGTTCAATGGAAAATTTTGAAAATATTTAAGAAAAACACTGATTTAAAACGAATTGGCCGAGTATTGCAAATTTTCCAATACCTATTTCCCGCAGAGTGGTCCTTAGCGTCTCAAAAGACGCGCAGGAACACGACGCAGATGCTGGTATAAGAAACTTAAAGAAAATCTACAATACAGAGCGTTTTATGAAATTTTGAAATTAAAACTACCAAAAATTTACTATTTTACGTGAAAAACAATTGAAAATTTGAGTTTTCCGTCAGCAAGGATGTACCAAAAGGTGTTATTTAACGACCTCGGATCAACAAAAACCTAGAAACTAACTAAGATTAATTAATACCAATTGCAACCGGTCGGAACGGTATACTGTCTATTAAATTACTATAAAATTTGGGGTTTTCCGGGATTTTCTCGAAATTCCAAAAAGAAAAATTCACCCGAACCTTAAAAACAGGTGGGCGTCAACAAAACAAAAATTACTGTGAAAAAATCTTGAAAATCGACCAGCGGGAACCCAGTGAAATATGCGATTTTGTATGATTTTTTACTGCAAAAACTTGAGCTTAAGTGGATTTTTGATGGGCGCGGTGGGCGGGGGTGTGGCCCACGTTTTATTGAAATTTCCAAAGTTTTTGCAGTCGGATCAGACCCGTTGATGTCTCGATCGATGCGGACGATCAAGAATTATGTATAAGATATAGAAACAAAAATCGCCTAATGAAAAAATTTAAAGTTATTAAGGAAAAACAAAGAATTTGTCGAGGGCGTGGCACTCGATTAAATTCAATTTCTCCAAGTTTTCGTCGTCCGATCGGGGCGGTTGACGTCTCAATCGATGCGGACGGTCAAAAGGAAGCTATTTAAACTATAAAAGGTGGAGGTTCAATGGAAAATTTTGAAAATATTTAAGAAAAACACTGATTTAAAACGAATTGGCCGAGTATTGCAAATTTTCCAATACCTATTTCCCGCAGAGTGGTCCTTAGCGTCTCAAAAGACGCGCAGGAACACGACGCAGATGCTGGTATAAGAAACTTAAAGAAAATCTACAATACAGAGCGTTTTATGAAATTTTGAAATTAAAACTACCAAAAATTTACTATTTTACGTGAAAAACAATTGAAAATTTGAGTTTTCCGTCAGCAAGGATGTACCAAAAGGTGTTATTTAACGACCTCGGATCAACAAAAACCTAGAAACTAACTAAGATTAATTAATACCAATTGCAACCGGTCGGAACGGTATACTGTCTATTAAATTACTATAAAATTTGGGGTTTTCCGGGATTTTCTCGAAATTCCAAAAAGAAAAATTCACCCGAACCTTAAAAACAGGTGGGCGTCAACAAAACAAAAATTACTGTGAAAAAATCTTGAAAATCGACCAGCGGGAACCCAGTGAAATATGCGATTTTGTATGATTTTTTACTGCAAAAACTTGAGCTTAAGTGGATTTTTGATGGGCGCGGTGGGCGGGGGTGTGGCCCACGTTTTATTGAAATTTCCAAAGTTTTTGCAGTCGGATCAGACCCGTTGATGTCTCGATCGATGCGGACGATCAAGAATTATGTATAAGATATAGAAACAAAAATCGCCTAATGAAAAAATTTAAAGTTATTAAGGAAAAACAAAGAATTTGTCGAGGGCGTGGCACTCGATTAAATTCAATTTCTCCAAGTTTTCGTCGTCCGATCGGGGCGGTTGACGTCTCAATCGATGCGGACGGTCAAAAGGAAGCTATTTAAACTATAAAAGGTGGAGGTTCAATGGAAAATTTTGAAAATATTTAAGAAAAACACTGATTTAAAACGAATTGGCCGAGTATTGCAAATTTTCCAATACCTATTTCCCGCAGAGTGGTCCTTAGCGTCTCAAAAGACGCGCAGGAACACGACGCAGATGCTGGTATAAGAAACTTAAAGAAAATCTACAATACAGAGCGTTTTATGAAATTTTGAAATTAAAACTACCAAAAATTTACTATTTTACGTGAAAAACAATTGAAAATTTGAGTTTTCCGTCAGCAAGGATGTACCAAAAGGTGTTATTTAACGACCTCGGATCAACAAAAACCTAGAAACTAACTAAGATTAATTAATACCAATTGCAACCGGTCGGAACGGTATACTGTCTATTAAATTACTATAAAATTTGGGGTTTTCCGGGATTTTCTCGAAATTCCAAAAAGAAAAATTCACCCGAACCTTAAAAACAGGTGGGCGTCAACAAAACAAAAATTACTGTGAAAAAATCTTGAAAATCGACCAGCGGGAACCCAGTGAAATATGCGATTTTGTATGATTTTTTACTGCAAAAACTTGAGCTTAAGTGGATTTTTGATGGGCGCGGTGGGCGGGGGTGTGGCCCACGTTTTATTGAAATTTCCAAAGTTTTTGCAGTCGGATCAGACCCGTTGATGTCTCGATCGATGCGGACGATCAAGAATTATGTATAAGATATAGAAACAAAAATCGCCTAATGAAAAAATTTAAAGTTATTAAGGAAAAACAAAGAATTTGTCGAGGGCGTGGCACTCGATTAAATTCAATTTCTCCAAGTTTTCGTCGTCCGATCGGGGCGGTTGACGTCTCAATCGATGCGGACGGTCAAAAGGAAGCTATTTAAACTATAAAAGGTGGAGGTTCAATGGAAAATTTTGAAAATATTTAAGAAAAACACTGATTTAAAACGAATTGGCCGAGTATTGCAAATTTTCCAATACCTATTTCCCGCAGAGTGGTCCTTAGCGTCTCAAAAGACGCGCAGGAACACGACGCAGATGCTGGTATAAGAAACTTAAAGAAAATCTACAATACAGAGCGTTTTATGAAATTTTGAAATTAAAACTACCAAAAATTTACTATTTTACGTGAAAAACAATTGAAAATTTGAGTTTTCCGTCAGCAAGGATGTACCAAAAGGTGTTATTTAACGACCTCGGATCAACAAAAACCTAGAAACTAACTAAGATTAATTAATACCAATTGCAACCGGTCGGAACGGTATACTGTCTATTAAATTACTATAAAATTTGGGGTTTTCCGGGATTTTCTCGAAATTCCAAAAAGAAAAATTCACCCGAACCTTAAAAACAGGTGGGCGTCAACAAAACAAAAATTACTGTGAAAAAATCTTGAAAATCGACCAGCGGGAACCCAGTGAAATATGCGATTTTGTATGATTTTTTACTGCAAAAACTTGAGCTTAAGTGGATTTTTGATGGGCGCGGTGGGCGGGGGTGTGGCCCACGTTTTATTGAAATTTCCAAAGTTTTTGCAGTCGGATCAGACCCGTTGATGTCTCGATCGATGCGGACGATCAAGAATTATGTATAAGATATAGAAACAAAAATCGCCTAATGAAAAAATTTAAAGTTATTAAGGAAAAACAAAGAATTTGTCGAGGGCGTGGCACTCGATTAAATTCAATTTCTCCAAGTTTTCGTCGTCCGATCGGGGCGGTTGACGTCTCAATCGATGCGGACGGTCAAAAGGAAGCTATTTAAACTATAAAAGGTGGAGGTTCAATGGAAAATTTTGAAAATATTTAAGAAAAA
This sequence comes from Marasmarcha lunaedactyla, assembly GCA_923062675.1. NCBI lineage: Eukaryota > Metazoa > Arthropoda > Insecta > Lepidoptera > Pterophoridae > Marasmarcha > Marasmarcha lunaedactyla. The sequence goes on along the minus strand of CAKLPU010000006.1, from coordinate 33,006 downwards.
CACTGATTTAAAACGAATTGGCCGAGTATTGCAAATTTTCCAATACCTATTTCCCGCAGAGTGGTCCTTAGCGTCTCAAAAGACGCGCAGGAACACGACGCAGATGCTGGTATAAGAAACTTAAAGAAAATCTACAATACAGAGCGTTTTATGAAATTTTGAAATTAAAACTACCAAAAATTTACTATTTTACGTGAAAAACAATTGAAAATTTGAGTTTTCCGTCAGCAAGGATGTACCAAAAGGTGTTATTTAACGACCTCGGATCAACAAAAACCTAGAAACTAACTAAGATTAATTAATACCAATTGCAACCGGTCGGAACGGTATACTGTCTATTAAATTACTATAAAATTTGGGGTTTTCCGGGATTTTCTCGAAATTCCAAAAAGAAAAATTCACCCGAACCTTAAAAACAGGTGGGCGTCAACAAAACAAAAATTACTGTGAAAAAATCTTGAAAATCGACCAGCGGGAACCCAGTGAAATATGCGATTTTGTATGATTTTTTACTGCAAAAACTTGAGCTTAAGTGGATTTTTGATGGGCGCGGTGGGCGGGGGTGTGGCCCACGTTTTATTGAAATTTCCAAAGTTTTTGCAGTCGGATCAGACCCGTTGATGTCTCGATCGATGCGGACGATCAAGAATTATGTATAAGATATAGAAACAAAAATCGCCTAATGAAAAAATTTAAAGTTATTAAGGAAAAACAAAGAATTTGTCGAGGGCGTGGCACTCGATTAAATTCAATTTCTCCAAGTTTTCGTCGTCCGATCGGGGCGGTTGACGTCTCAATCGATGCGGACGGTCAAAAGGAAGCTATTTAAACTATAAAAGGTGGAGGTTCAATGGAAAATTTTGAAAATATTTAAGAAAAACACTGATTTAAAACGAATTGGCCGAGTATTGCAAATTTTCCAATACCTATTTCCCGCAGAGTGGTCCTTAGCGTCTCAAAAGACGCGCAGGAACACGACGCAGATGCTGGTATAAGAAACTTAAAGAAAATCTACAATACAGAGCGTTTTATGAAATTTTGAAATTAAAACTACCAAAAATTTACTATTTTACGTGAAAAACAATTGAAAATTTGAGTTTTCCGTCAGCAAGGATGTACCAAAAGGTGTTATTTAACGACCTCGGATCAACAAAAACCTAGAAACTAACTAAGATTAATTAATACCAATTGCAACCGGTCGGAACGGTATACTGTCTATTAAATTACTATAAAATTTGGGGTTTTCCGGGATTTTCTCGAAATTCCAAAAAGAAAAATTCACCCGAACCTTAAAAACAGGTGGGCGTCAACAAAACAAAAATTACTGTGAAAAAATCTTGAAAATCGACCAGCGGGAACCCAGTGAAATATGCGATTTTGTATGATTTTTTACTGCAAAAACTTGAGCTTAAGTGGATTTTTGATGGGCGCGGTGGGCGGGGGTGTGGCCCACGTTTTATTGAAATTTCCAAAGTTTTTGCAGTCGGATCAGACCCGTTGATGTCTCGATCGATGCGGACGATCAAGAATTATGTATAAGATATAGAAACAAAAATCGCCTAATGAAAAAATTTAAAGTTATTAAGGAAAAACAAAGAATTTGTCGAGGGCGTGGCACTCGATTAAATTCAATTTCTCCAAGTTTTCGTCGTCCGATCGGGGCGGTTGACGTCTCAATCGATGCGGACGGTCAAAAGGAAGCTATTTAAACTATAAAAGGTGGAGGTTCAATGGAAAATTTTGAAAATATTTAAGAAAAACACTGATTTAAAACGAATTGGCCGAGTATTGCAAATTTTCCAATACCTATTTCCCGCAGAGTGGTCCTTAGCGTCTCAAAAGACGCGCAGGAACACGACGCAGATGCTGGTATAAGAAACTTAAAGAAAATCTACAATACAGAGCGTTTTATGAAATTTTGAAATTAAAACTACCAAAAATTTACTATTTTACGTGAAAAACAATTGAAAATTTGAGTTTTCCGTCAGCAAGGATGTACCAAAAGGTGTTATTTAACGACCTCGGATCAACAAAAACCTAGAAACTAACTAAGATTAATTAATACCAATTGCAACCGGTCGGAACGGTATACTGTCTATTAAATTACTATAAAATTTGGGGTTTTCCGGGATTTTCTCGAAATTCCAAAAAGAAAAATTCACCCGAACCTTAAAAACAGGTGGGCGTCAACAAAACAAAAATTACTGTGAAAAAATCTTGAAAATCGACCAGCGGGAACCCAGTGAAATATGCGATTTTGTATGATTTTTTACTGCAAAAACTTGAGCTTAAGTGGATTTTTGATGGGCGCGGTGGGCGGGGGTGTGGCCCACGTTTTATTGAAATTTCCAAAGTTTTTGCAGTCGGATCAGACCCGTTGATGTCTCGATCGATGCGGACGATCAAGAATTATGTATAAGATATAGAAACAAAAATCGCCTAATGAAAAAATTTAAAGTTATTAAGGAAAAACAAAGAATTTGTCGAGGGCGTGGCACTCGATTAAATTCAATTTCTCCAAGTTTTCGTCGTCCGATCGGGGCGGTTGACGTCTCAATCGATGCGGACGGTCAAAAGGAAGCTATTTAAACTATAAAAGGTGGAGGTTCAATGGAAAATTTTGAAAATATTTAAGAAAAACACTGATTTAAAACGAATTGGCCGAGTATTGCAAATTTTCCAATACCTATTTCCCGCAGAGTGGTCCTTAGCGTCTCAAAAGACGCGCAGGAACACGACGCAGATGCTGGTATAAGAAACTTAAAGAAAATCTACAATACAGAGCGTTTTATGAAATTTTGAAATTAAAACTACCAAAAATTTACTATTTTACGTGAAAAACAATTGAAAATTTGAGTTTTCCGTCAGCAAGGATGTACCAAAAGGTGTTATTTAACGACCTCGGATCAACAAAAACCTAGAAACTAACTAAGATTAATTAATACCAATTGCAACCGGTCGGAACGGTATACTGTCTATTAAATTACTATAAAATTTGGGGTTTTCCGGGATTTTCTCGAAATTCCAAAAAGAAAAATTCACCCGAACCTTAAAAACAGGTGGGCGTCAACAAAACAAAAATTACTGTGAAAAAATCTTGAAAATCGACCAGCGGGAACCCAGTGAAATATGCGATTTTGTATGATTTTTTACTGCAAAAACTTGAGCTTAAGTGGATTTTTGATGGGCGCGGTGGGCGGGGGTGTGGCCCACGTTTTATTGAAATTTCCAAAGTTTTTGCAGTCGGATCAGACCCGTTGATGTCTCGATCGATGCGGACGATCAAGAATTATGTATAAGATATAGAAACAAAAATCGCCTAATGAAAAAATTTAAAGTTATTAAGGAAAAACAAAGAATTTGTCGAGGGCGTGGCACTCGATTAAATTCAATTTCTCCAAGTTTTCGTCGTCCGATCGGGGCGGTTGACGTCTCAATCGATGCGGACGGTCAAAAGGAAGCTATTTAAACTATAAAAGGTGGAGGTTCAATGGAAAATTTTGAAAATATTTAAGAAAAACACTGATTTAAAACGAATTGGCCGAGTATTGCAAATTTTCCAATACCTATTTCCCGCAGAGTGGTCCTTAGCGTCTCAAAAGACGCGCAGGAACACGACGCAGATGCTGGTATAAGAAACTTAAAGAAAATCTACAATACAGAGCGTTTTATGAAATTTTGAAATTAAAACTACCAAAAATTTACTATTTTACGTGAAAAACAATTGAAAATTTGAGTTTTCCGTCAGCAAGGATGTACCAAAAGGTGTTATTTAACGACCTCGGATCAACAAAAACCTAGAAACTAACTAAGATTAATTAATACCAATTGCAACCGGTCGGAACGGTATACTGTCTATTAAATTACTATAAAATTTGGGGTTTTCCGGGATTTTCTCGAAATTCCAAAAAGAAAAATTCACCCGAACCTTAAAAACAGGTGGGCGTCAACAAAACAAAAATTACTGTGAAAAAATCTTGAAAATCGACCAGCGGGAACCCAGTGAAATATGCGATTTTGTATGATTTTTTACTGCAAAAACTTGAGCTTAAGTGGATTTTTGATGGGCGCGGTGGGCGGGGGTGTGGCCCACGTTTTATTGAAATTTCCAAAGTTTTTGCAGTCGGATCAGACCCGTTGATGTCTCGATCGATGCGGACGATCAAGAATTATGTATAAGATATAGAAACAAAAATCGCCTAATGAAAAAATTTAAAGTTATTAAGGAAAAACAAAGAATTTGTCGAGGGCGTGGCACTCGATTAAATTCAATTTCTCCAAGTTTTCGTCGTCCGATCGGGGCGGTTGACGTCTCAATCGATGCGGACGGTCAAAAGGAAGCTATTTAAACTATAAAAGGTGGAGGTTCAATGGAAAATTTTGAAAATATTTAAGAAAAACACTGATTTAAAACGAATTGGCCGAGTATTGCAAATTTTCCAATACCTATTTCCCGCAGAGTGGTCCTTAGCGTCTCAAAAGACGCGCAGGAACACGACGCAGATGCTGGTATAAGAAACTTAAAGAAAATCTACAATACAGAGCGTTTTATGAAATTTTGAAATTAAAACTACCAAAAATTTACTATTTTACGTGAAAAACAATTGAAAATTTGAGTTTTCCGTCAGCAAGGATGTACCAAAAGGTGTTATTTAACGACCTCGGATCAACAAAAACCTAGAAACTAACTAAGATTAATTAATACCAATTGCAACCGGTCGGAACGGTATACTGTCTATTAAATTACTATAAAATTTGGGGTTTTCCGGGATTTTCTCGAAATTCCAAAAAGAAAAATTCACCCGAACCTTAAAAACAGGTGGGCGTCAACAAAACAAAAATTACTGTGAAAAAATCTTGAAAATCGACCAGCGGGAACCCAGTGAAATATGCGATTTTGTATGATTTTTTACTGCAAAAACTTGAGCTTAAGTGGATTTTTGATGGGCGCGGTGGGCGGGGGTGTGGCCCACGTTTTATTGAAATTTCCAAAGTTTTTGCAGTCGGATCAGACCCGTTGATGTCTCGATCGATGCGGACGATCAAGAATTATGTATAAGATATAGAAACAAAAATCGCCTAATGAAAAAATTTAAAGTTATTAAGGAAAAACAAAGAATTTGTCGAGGGCGTGGCACTCGATTAAATTCAATTTCTCCAAGTTTTCGTCGTCCGATCGGGGCGGTTGACGTCTCAATCGATGCGGACGGTCAAAAGGAAGCTATTTAAACTATAAAAGGTGGAGGTTCAATGGAAAATTTTGAAAATATTTAAGAAAAACACTGATTTAAAACGAATTGGCCGAGTATTGCAAATTTTCCAATACCTATTTCCCGCAGAGTGGTCCTTAGCGTCTCAAAAGACGCGCAGGAACACGACGCAGATGCTGGTATAAGAAACTTAAAGAAAATCTACAATACAGAGCGTTTTATGAAATTTTGAAATTAAAACTACCAAAAATTTACTATTTTACGTGAAAAACAATTGAAAATTTGAGTTTTCCGTCAGCAAGGATGTACCAAAAGGTGTTATTTAACGACCTCGGATCAACAAAAACCTAGAAACTAACTAAGATTAATTAATACCAATTGCAACCGGTCGGAACGGTATACTGTCTATTAAATTACTATAAAATTTGGGGTTTTCCGGGATTTTCTCGAAATTCCAAAAAGAAAAATTCACCCGAACCTTAAAAACAGGTGGGCGTCAACAAAACAAAAATTACTGTGAAAAAATCTTGAAAATCGACCAGCGGGAACCCAGTGAAATATGCGATTTTGTATGATTTTTTACTGCAAAAACTTGAGCTTAAGTGGATTTTTGATGGGCGCGGTGGGCGGGGGTGTGGCCCACGTTTTATTGAAATTTCCAAAGTTTTTGCAGTCGGATCAGACCCGTTGATGTCTCGATCGATGCGGACGATCAAGAATTATGTATAAGATATAGAAACAAAAATCGCCTAATGAAAAAATTTAAAGTTATTAAGGAAAAACAAAGAATTTGTCGAGGGCGTGGCACTCGATTAAATTCAATTTCTCCAAGTTTTCGTCGTCCGATCGGGGCGGTTGACGTCTCAATCGATGCGGACGGTCAAAAGGAAGCTATTTAAACTATAAAAGGTGGAGGTTCAATGGAAAATTTTGAAAATATTTAAGAAAAACACTGATTTAAAACGAATTGGCCGAGTATTGCAAATTTTCCAATACCTATTTCCCGCAGAGTGGTCCTTAGCGTCTCAAAAGACGCGCAGGAACACGACGCAGATGCTGGTATAAGAAACTTAAAGAAAATCTACAATACAGAGCGTTTTATGAAATTTTGAAATTAAAACTACCAAAAATTTACTATTTTACGTGAAAAACAATTGAAAATTTGAGTTTTCCGTCAGCAAGGATGTACCAAAAGGTGTTATTTAACGACCTCGGATCAACAAAAACCTAGAAACTAACTAAGATTAATTAATACCAATTGCAACCGGTCGGAACGGTATACTGTCTATTAAATTACTATAAAATTTGGGGTTTTCCGGGATTTTCTCGAAATTCCAAAAAGAAAAATTCACCCGAACCTTAAAAACAGGTGGGCGTCAACAAAACAAAAATTACTGTGAAAAAATCTTGAAAATCGACCAGCGGGAACCCAGTGAAATATGCGATTTTGTATGATTTTTTACTGCAAAAACTTGAGCTTAAGTGGATTTTTGATGGGCGCGGTGGGCGGGGGTGTGGCCCACGTTTTATTGAAATTTCCAAAGTTTTTGCAGTCGGATCAGACCCGTTGATGTCTCGATCGATGCGGACGATCAAGAATTATGTATAAGATATAGAAACAAAAATCGCCTAATGAAAAAATTTAAAGTTATTAAGGAAAAACAAAGAATTTGTCGAGGGCGTGGCACTCGATTAAATTCAATTTCTCCAAGTTTTCGTCGTCCGATCGGGGCGGTTGACGTCTCAATCGATGCGGACGGTCAAAAGGAAGCTATTTAAACTATAAAAGGTGGAGGTTCAATGGAAAATTTTGAAAATATTTAAGAAAAACACTGATTTAAAACGAATTGGCCGAGTATTGCAAATTTTCCAATACCTATTTCCCGCAGAGTGGTCCTTAGCGTCTCAAAAGACGCGCAGGAACACGACGCAGATGCTGGTATAAGAAACTTAAAGAAAATCTACAATACAGAGCGTTTTATGAAATTTTGAAATTAAAACTACCAAAAATTTACTATTTTACGTGAAAAACAATTGAAAATTTGAGTTTTCCGTCAGCAAGGATGTACCAAAAGGTGTTATTTAACGACCTCGGATCAACAAAAACCTAGAAACTAACTAAGATTAATTAATACCAATTGCAACCGGTCGGAACGGTATACTGTCTATTAAATTACTATAAAATTTGGGGTTTTTCCGGGATTTTCTCGAAATTCCAAAAAGAAAAATTCACCCGAACCTTAAAAACAGGTGGGCGTCAACAAAACAAAAATTACTGTGAAAAAATCTTGAAAATCGACCAGCGGGAACCCAGTGAAATATGCGATTTTGTATGATTTTTTACTGCAAAAACTTGAGCTTAAGTGGATTTTTGATGGGCGCGGTGGGCGGGGGTGTGGCCCACGTTTTATTGAAATTTCCAAAGTTTTTGCAGTCGGATCAGACCCGTTGATGTCTCGATCGATGCGGACGATCAAGAATTATGTATAAGATATAGAAACAAAAATCGCCTAATGAAAAAATTTAAAGTTATTAAGGAAAAACAAAGAATTTGTCGAGGGCGTGGCACTCGATTAAATTCAATTTCTCCAAGTTTTCGTCGTCCGATCGGGGCGGTTGACGTCTCAATCGATGCGGACGGTCAAAAGGAAGCTATTTAAACTATAAAAGGTGGAGGTTCAATGGAAAATTTTGAAAATATTTAAGAAAAACACTGATTTAAAACGAATTGGCCGAGTATTGCAAATTTTCCAATACCTATTTCCCGCAGAGTGGTCCTTAGCGTCTCAAAGACGCGCAGGAACACGACGCAGATGCTGGTATAAGAAACTTAAAGAAAATCTACAATACAGAGCGTTTTATGAAATTTTGAAATTAAAACTACCAAAAATTTACTATTTTACGTGAAAAACAATTGAAAATTTGAGTTTTCCGTCAGCAAGGATGTACCAAAAGGTGTTATTTAACGACCTCGGATCAACAAAAACCTAGAAACTAACTAAGATTAATTAATACCAATTGCAACCGGTCGGAACGGTATACTGTCTATTAAATTACTATAAAAATTTGGGGTTTTCCGGGATTTTCTCGAAATTCCAAAAAGAAAAATTCACCCGAACCTTAAAAACAGGTGGGCGTCAACAAAACAAAAATTACTGTGAAAAAATCTTGAAAATCGACCAGCGGGAACCCAGTGAAATATGCGATTTTGTATGATTTTTTTACTGCAAAAACTTGAGCTTAAGTGGATTTTTGATGGGCGCGGTGGGCGGGGGTGTGGCCCACGTTTTATTGAAATTTCCAAAGTTTTTGCAGTCGGATCAGACCCGTTGATGTCTCGATCGATGCGGACGATCAAGAATTATGTATAAGATATAGAAACAAAAATCGCCTAATGAAAAAATTTAAAGTTATTAAGGAAAAACAAAGAATTTGTCGAGGGCGTGGCACTCGATTAAATTCAATTTCTCCAAGTTTTCGTCGTCCGATCGGGGCGGTTGACGTCTCAATCGATGCGGACGGTCAAAAGGAAGCTATTTAAACTATAAAAGGTGGAGGTTCAATGGAAAATTTTGAAAATATTTAAGAAAAACACTGATTTAAAACGAATTGGCCGAGTATTGCAAATTTTCCAATACCTATTTCCCGCAGAGTGGTCCTTAGCGTCTCAAAAGACGCGCAGGAACACGACGCAGATGCTGGTATAAGAAACTTAAAGAAAATCTACAATACAGAGCGTTTTATGAAATTTTGAAATTAAAACTACCAAAAAATTTACTATTTTACGTGAAAAACAATTGAAAATTTGAGTTTTCCGTCAGCAAGGATGTACCAAAAGGTGTTATTTAACGACCTCGGATCAACAAAAAACCTAGAAACTAACTAAGATTAATTAATACCAATTGCAACCGGTCGGAACGGTATACTGTCTATTAAATTACTATAAAATTTGGGGTTTTCCGGGATTTTCTCGAAATTCCAAAAAGAAAAATTCACCCGAACCTTAAAAACAGGTGGGCGTCAACAAAACAAAAATTACTGTGAAAAAAATCTTGAAAATCGACCAGCGGGAACCCAGTGAAATATGCGATTTTGTATGATTTTTTACTGCAAAAACTTGAGCTTAAGTGGATTTTTGATGGGCGCGGTGGGCGGGGGTGTGGCCCACGTTTTATTGAAATTTCCAAAGTTTTTGCAGTCGGATCAGACCCGTTGATGTCTCGATCGATGCGGACGATCAAGAATTATGTATAAGATATAGAAACAAAAATCGCCTAATGAAAAAATTTAAAGTTATTAAGGAAAAACAAAGAATTTGTCGAGGGCGTGGCACTCGATTAAATTCAATTTCTCCAAGTTTTCGTCGTCCGATCGGGCGGTTGACGTCTCAATCGATGCGGGACGGTCAAAAGGAAGCTATTTAAACTATAAAAGGTGGAGGTTCAATGGAAAATTTTGAAAATATTTAAGAAAAACACTGATTTAAAACGAATTGGCCGAGTATTGCAAATTTTCCAATACCTATTTCCCGCAGAGTGGTCCTTAGCGTCTCAAAAGACGCGCAGGAACACGACGCAGATGCTGGTATAAGAAACTTAAAGAAAATCTACAATACAGAGCGTTTTATGAAATTTTGAAATTAAAACTACCAAAAATTTACTATTTTACGTGAAAAACAATTGAAAATTTGAGTTTTCCGTCAGCAAGGATGTACCAAAAGGTGTTATTTAACGACCTCGGATCAACAAAAACCTAGAAACTAACTAAGATTAATTAATACCAATTGCAACCGGTCGGAACGGTATACTGTCTATTAAATTACTATAAAATTTGGGGTTTTCCGGGATTTCTCGAAATTCCAAAAAGAAAAATTCACCCGAACCTTAAAAACAGGTGGGCGTCAACAAAACAAAAATTACTGTGAAAAAATCTTGAAAATCGACCAGCGGGAACCCAGTGAAATATGCGATTTTGTATGATTTTTTACTGCAAAAACTTGAGCTTAGATTTTTGATGGGCGCGGTGGGCGGGGGTGTGGCCCACGTTTTATTGAAATTTCCAAAGTTTTTGCAGTCGGATCAGACCCGTTGATGTCTCGATCGATGCGGACGATCAAGAATTATGTATAAGATATAGAAACAAAAATCGCCTAATGAAAAAATTTAAAGTTATTAAGGAAAAACAAAGAATTTGTCGAGGGCGTGGCACTCGATTAAATTCAATTTCTCCAAGTTTTCGTCGTCCGATCGGGGCGGTTGACGTCTCAATCGATGCGGACGGTCAAAAGGAAGCTATTTAAACTATAAAAGGTGGAGGTTCAATGGAAAATTTTGAAAATATTTAAGAAAAACACTGATTTAAAACGAATTGGCCGAGTATTGCAAATTTTCCAATACCTATTTCCCGCAGAGTGGTCCTTAGCGTCTCAAAAGACGCGCAGGAACACGACGCAGATGCTGGTATAAGAAACTTAAAGAAAATCTACAATACAGAGCGTTTTATGAAATTTTGAAATTAAAACTACCAAAAATTTACTATTTTACGTGAAAAACAATTGAAAATTTGAGTTTTCCGTCAGCAAGGATGTACCAAAAGGTGTTATTTAACGACCTCGGATCAACAAAAACCTAGAAACTAACTAAGATTAATTAATACCAATTGCAACCGGTCGGAACGGTATACTGTCTATTAAATTACTATAAAATTTGGGGTTTTCCGGGATTTTCTCGAAATTCCAAAAAGAAAAATTCACCCGAACCTTAAAAACAGGTGGGCGTCAACAAAACAAAAATTACTGTGAAAAAATCTTGAAAATCGACCAGCGGGAACCCAGTGAAATATGCGATTTTGTATGATTTTTTACTGCAAAAACTTGAGCTTAAGTGGATTTTTGATGGGCGCGGTGGGCGGGGGTGTGGCCCACGTTTTATTGAAATTTCCAAAGTTTTTGCAGTCGGATCAGACCCGTTGATGTCTCGATCGATGCGGACGATCAAGAATTATGTATAAGATATAGAAACAAAAATCGCCTAATGAAAAAATTTAAAGTTATTAAGGAAAAACAAAGAATTTGTCGAGGGCGTGGCACTCGATTAAATTCAATTTCTCCAAGTTTTCGTCGTCCGATCGGGGCGGTTGACGTCTCAATCGATGCGGACGGTCAAAAGGAAGCTATTTAAACTATAAAAGGTGGAGGTTCAATGGAAAATTTTGAAAATATTTAAGAAAAACACTGATTTAAAACGAATTGGCCGAGTATTGCAAATTTTCCAATACCTATTTCCCGCAGAGTGGTCCTTAGCGTCTCAAAAGACGCGCAGGAACACGACGCAGATGCTGGTATAAGAAACTTAAAGAAAATCTACAATACAGAGCGTTTTATGAAATTTTGAAATTAAAACTACCAAAAATTTACTATTTTACGTGAAAAACAATTGAAAATTTGAGTTTTCCGTCAGCAAGGATGTACCAAAAGGTGTTATTTAACGACCTCGGATCAACAAAAACCTAGAAACTAACTAAGATTAATTAATACCAATTGCAACCGGTCGGAACGGTATACTGTCTATTAAATTACTATAAAATTTGGGGTTTTCCGGGATTTTCTCGAAATTCCAAAAAGAAAAATTCACCCGAACCTTAAAAACAGGTGGGCGTCAACAAAACAAAAATTACTGTGAAAAAATCTTGAAAATCGACCAGCGGGAACCCAGTGAAATATGCGATTTTGTATGATTTTTTACTGCAAAAACTTGAGCTTAAGTGGATTTTTGATGGGCGCGGTGGGCGGGGGTGTGGCCCACGTTTTATTGAAATTTCCAAAGTTTTTGCAGTCGGATCAGACCCGTTGATGTCTCGATCGATGCGGACGATCAAGAATTATGTATAAGATATAGAAACAAAAATCGCCTAATGAAAAAATTTAAAGTTATTAAGGAAAAACAAAGAATTTGTCGAGGGCGTGGCACTCGATTAAATTCAATTTCTCCAAGTTTTCGTCGTCCGATCGGGGCGGTTGACGTCTCAATCGATGCGGACGGTCAAAAGGAAGCTATTTAAACTATAAAAGGTGGAGGTTCAATGGAAAATTTTGAAAATATTTAAGAAAAACACTGATTTAAAACGAATTGGCCGAGTATTGCAAATTTTCCAATACCTATTTCCCGCAGAGTGGTCCTTAGCGTCTCAAAAGACGCGCAGGAACACGACGCAGATGCTGGTATAAGAAACTTAAAGAAAATCTACAATACAGAGCGTTTTATGAAATTTTGAAATTAAAACTACCAAAAATTTACTATTTTACGTGAAAAACAATTGAAAATTTGAGTTTTCCGTCAGCAAGGATGTACCAAAAGGTGTTATTTAACGACCTCGGATCAACAAAAACCTAGAAACTAACTAAGATTAATTAATACCAATTGCAACCGGTCGGAACGGTATACTGTCTATTAAATTACTATAAAATTTGGGGTTTTCCGGGATTTTCTCGAAATTCCAAAAAGAAAAATTCACCCGAACCTTAAAAACAGGTGGGCGTCAACAAAACAAAAATTACTGTGAAAAAATCTTGAAAATCGACCAGCGGGAACCCAGTGAAATATGCGATTTTGTATGATTTTTTACTGCAAAAACTTGAGCTTAAGTGGATTTTTGATGGGCGCGGTGGGCGGGGGTGTGGCCCACGTTTTATTGAAATTTCCAAAGTTTTTGCAGTCGGATCAGACCCGTTGATGTCTCGATCGATGCGGACGATCAAGAATTATGTATAAGATATAGAAACAAAAATCGCCTAATGAAAAAATTTAAAGTTATTAAGGAAAAACAAAGAATTTGTCGAGGGCGTGGCACTCGATTAAATTCAATTTCTCCAAGTTTTCGTCGTCCGATCGGGGCGGTTGACGTCTCAATCGATGCGGACGGTCAAAAGGAAGCTATTTAAACTATAAAAGGTGGAGGTTCAATGGAAAATTTTGAAAATATTTAAGAAAAACACTGATTTAAAACGAATTGGCCGAGTATTGCAAATTTTCCAATACCTATTTCCCGCAGAGTGGTCCTTAGCGTCTCAAAAGACGCGCAGGAACACGACGCAGATGCTGGTATAAGAAACTTAAAGAAAATCTACAATACAGAGCGTTTTATGAAATTTTGAAATTAAAACTACCAAAAATTTACTATTTTACGTGAAAAACAATTGAAAATTTGAGTTTTCCGTCAGCAAGGATGTACCAAAAGGTGTTATTTAACGACCTCGGATCAACAAAAACCTAGAAACTAACTAAGATTAATTAATACCAATTGCAACCGGTCGGAACGGTATACTGTCTATTAAATTACTATAAAATTTGGGGTTTTCCGGGATTTTCTCGAAATTCCAAAAAGAAAAATTCACCCGAACCTTAAAAACAGGTGGGCGTCAACAAAACAAAAATTACTGTGAAAAAATCTTGAAAATCGACCAGCGGGAACCCAGTGAAATATGCGATTTTGTATGATTTTTTACTGCAAAAACTTGAGCTTAAGTGGATTTTTGATGGGCGCGGTGGGCGGGGGTGTGGCCCACGTTTTATTGAAATTTCCAAAGTTTTTGCAGTCGGATCAGACCCGTTGATGTCTCGATCGATGCGGACGATCAAGAATTATGTATAAGATATAGAAACAAAAATCGCCTAATGAAAAAATTTAAAGTTATTAAGGAAAAACAAAGAATTTGTCGAGGGCGTGGCACTCGATTAAATTCAATTTCTCCAAGTTTTCGTCGTCCGATCGGGGCGGTTGACGTCTCAATCGATGCGGACGGTCAAAAGGAAGCTATTTAAACTATAAAAGGTGGAGGTTCAATGGAAAATTTTGAAAATATTTAAGAAAAACACTGATTTAAAACGAATTGGCCGAGTATTGCAAATTTTCCAATACCTATTTCCCGCAGAGTGGTCCTTAGCGTCTCAAAAGACGCGCAGGAACACGACGCAGATGCTGGTATAAGAAACTTAAAGAAAATCTACAATACAGAGCGTTTTATGAAATTTTGAAATTAAAACTACCAAAAATTTACTATTTTACGTGAAAAACAATTGAAAATTTGAGTTTTCCGTCAGCAAGGATGTACCAAAAGGTGTTATTTAACGACCTCGGATCAACAAAAACCTAGAAACTAACTAAGATTAATTAATACCAATTGCAACCGGTCGGAACGGTATACTGTCTATTAAATTACTATAAAATTTGGGGTTTTCCGGGATTTTCTCGAAATTCCAAAAAGAAAAATTCACCCGAACCTTAAAAACAGGTGGGCGTCAACAAAACAAAAATTACTGTGAAAAAATCTTGAAAATCGACCAGCGGGAACCCAGTGAAATATGCGATTTTGTATGATTTTTTACTGCAAAAACTTGAGCTTAAGTGGATTTTTGATGGGCGCGGTGGGCGGGGGTGTGGCCCACGTTTTATTGAAATTTCCAAAGTTTTTGCAGTCGGATCAGACCCGTTGATGTCTCGATCGATGCGGACGATCAAGAATTATGTATAAGATATAGAAACAAAAATCGCCTAATGAAAAAATTTAAAGTTATTAAGGAAAAACAAAGAATTTGTCGAGGGCGTGGCACTCGATTAAATTCAATTTCTCCAAGTTTTCGTCGTCCGATCGGGGCGGTTGACGTCTCAATCGATGCGGACGGTCAAAAGGAAGCTATTTAAACTATAAAAGGTGGAGGTTCAATGGAAAATTTTGAAAATATTTAAGAAAAACACTGATTTAAAACGAATTGGCCGAGTATTGCAAATTTTCCAATACCTATTTCCCGCAGAGTGGTCCTTAGCGTCTCAAAAGACGCGCAGGAACACGACGCAGATGCTGGTATAAGAAACTTAAAGAAAATCTACAATACAGAGCGTTTTATGAAATTTTGAAATTAAAACTACCAAAAATTTACTATTTTACGTGAAAAACAATTGAAAATTTGAGTTTTCCGTCAGCAAGGATGTACCAAAAGGTGTTATTTAACGACCTCGGATCAACAAAAACCTAGAAACTAACTAAGATTAATTAATACCAATTGCAACCGGTCGGAACGGTATACTGTCTATTAAATTACTATAAAATTTGGGGTTTTCCGGGATTTTCTCGAAATTCCAAAAAGAAAAATTCACCCGAACCTTAAAAACAGGTGGGCGTCAACAAAACAAAAATTACTGTGAAAAAATCTTGAAAATCGACCAGCGGGAACCCAGTGAAATATGCGATTTTGTATGATTTTTTACTGCAAAAACTTGAGCTTAAGTGGATTTTTGATGGGCGCGCGTGGGCGGGGGTGTGGCCCACGTTTTATTGAAATTTCCAAAGTTTTTGCAGTCGGATCAGACCCGTTGATGTCTCGATCGATGCGGACGATCAAGAATTATGTATAAGATATAGAAACAAAAATCGCCTAATGAAAAAATTTAAAGTTATTAAGGAAAAACAAAGAATTTGTCGAGGGCGTGGCACTCGATTAAATTCAATTTCTCCAAGTTTTCGTCGTCCGATCGGGGCGGTTGACGTCTCAATCGATGCGGACGGTCAAAAGGAAGCTATTTAAACTATAAAAGGTGGAGGTTCAATGGAAAATTTTGAAAATATTTAAGAAAAACACTGATTTAAAACGAATTGGCCGAGTATTGCAAATTTTCCAATACCTATTTCCCGCAGAGTGGTCCTTAGCGTCTCAAAAGACGCGCAGGAACACGACGCAGATGCTGGTATAAGAAACTTAAAGAAAATCTACAATACAGAGCGTTTTATGAAATTTTGAAATTAAAACTACCAAAAATTTACTATTTTACGTGAAAAACAATTGAAAATTTGAGTTTTCCGTCAGCAAGGATGTACCAAAAGGTGTTATTTAACGACCTCGGATCAACAAAAACCTAGAAACTAACTAAGATTAATTAATACCAATTGCAACCGGTCGGAACGGTATACTGTCTATTAAATTACTATAAAATTTGGGGTTTTCCGGGATTTTCTCGAAATTCCAAAAAGAAAAATTCACCCGAACCTTAAAAACAGGTGGGCGTCAACAAAACAAAAATTACTGTGAAAAAATCTTGAAAATCGACCAGCGGGAACCCAGTGAAATATGCGATTTTGTATGATTTTTTACTGCAAAAACTTGAGCTTAAGTGGATTTTTGATGGGCGCGGTGGGCGGGGGTGTGGCCCACGTTTTATTGAAATTTCCAAAGTTTTTGCAGTCGGATCAGACCCGTTGATGTCTCGATCGATGCGGACGATCAAGAATTATGTATAAGATATAGAAACAAAAATCGCCTAATGAAAAAATTTAAAGTTATTAAGGAAAAACAAAGAATTTGTCGAGGGCGTGGCACTCGATTAAATTCAATTTCTCCAAGTTTTCGTCGTCCGATCGGGGCGGTTGACGTCTCAATCGATGCGGACGGTCAAAAGGAAGCTATTTAAACTATAAAAGGTGGAGGTTCAATGGAAAATTTTGAAAATATTTAAGAAAAACACTGATTTAAAACGAATTGGCCGAGTATTGCAAATTTTCCAATACCTATTTCCCGCAGAGTGGTCCTTAGCGTCTCAAAAGACGCGCAGGAACACGACGCAGATGCTGGTATAAGAAACTTAAAGAAAATCTACAATACAGAGCGTTTTATGAAATTTTGAAATTAAAACTACCAAAAATTTACTATTTTACGTGAAAAACAATTGAAAATTTGAGTTTTCCGTCAGCAAGGATGTACCAAAAGGTGTTATTTAACGACCTCGGATCAACAAAAACCTAGAAACTAACTAAGATTAATTAATACCAATTGCAACCGGTCGGAACGGTATACTGTCTATTAAATTACTATAAAATTTGGGGTTTTCCGGGATTTTCTCGAAATTCCAAAAAGAAAAATTCACCCGAACCTTAAAAACAGGTGGGCGTCAACAAAACAAAAATTACTGTGAAAAAATCTTGAAAATCGACCAGCGGGAACCCAGTGAAATATGCGATTTTGTATGATTTTTTACTGCAAAAACTTGAGCTTAAGTGGATTTTTGATGGGCGCGGTGGGCGGGGGTGTGGCCCACGTTTTATTGAAATTTCCAAAGTTTTTGCAGTCGGATCAGACCCGTTGATGTCTCGATCGATGCGGACGATCAAGAATTATGTATAAGATATAGAAACAAAAATCGCCTAATGAAAAAATTTAAAGTTATTAAGGAAAAACAAAGAATTTGTCGAGGGCGTGGCACTCGATTAAATTCAATTTCTCCAAGTTTTCGTCGTCCGATCGGGGCGGTTGACGTCTCAATCGATGCGGACGGTCAAAAGGAAGCTATTTAAACTATAAAAGGTGGAGGTTCAATGGAAAATTTTGAAAATATTTAAGAAAAACACTGATTTAAAACGAATTGGCCGAGTATTGCAAATTTTCCAATACCTATTTCCCGCAGAGTGGTCCTTAGCGTCTCAAAAGACGCGCAGGAACACGACGCAGATGCTGGTATAAGAAACTTAAAGAAAATCTACAATACAGAGCGTTTTATGAAATTTTGAAATTAAAACTACCAAAAATTTACTATTTTACGTGAAAAACAATTGAAAATTTGAGTTTTCCGTCAGCAAGGATGTACCAAAAGGTGTTATTTAACGACCTCGGATCAACAAAAACCTAGAAACTAACTAAGATTAATTAATACCAATTGCAACCGGTCGGAACGGTATACTGTCTATTAAATTACTATAAAATTTGGGGTTTTCCGGGATTTTCTCGAAATTCCAAAAAGAAAAATTCACCCGAACCTTAAAAACAGGTGGGCGTCAACAAAACAAAAATTACTGTGAAAAAATCTTGAAAATCGACCAGCGGGAACCCAGTGAAATATGCGATTTTGTATGATTTTTTACTGCAAAAACTTGAGCTTAAGTGGATTTTTGATGGGCGCGGTGGGGGGGGGTGTGGCCCACGTTTTATTGAAATTTCCAAAGTTTTTGCAGTCGGATCAGACCCGTTGATGTCTCGATCGATGCGGACGATCAAGAATTATGTATAAGATATAGAAACAAAAATCGCCTAATGAAAAAATTTAAAGTTATTAAGGAAAAACAAAGAATTTGTCGAGGGCGTGGCACTCGATTAAATTCAATTTCTCCAAGTTTTCGTCGTCCGATCGGGGCGGTTGACGTCTCAATCGATGCGGACGGTCAAAAGGAAGCTATTTAAACTATAAAAGGTGGAGGTTCAATGGAAAATTTTGAAAATATTTAAGAAAAACACTGATTTAAAACGAATTGGCCGAGTATTGCAAATTTTCCAATACCTATTTCCCGCAGAGTGGTCCTTAGCGTCTCAAAAGACGCGCAGGAACACGACGCAGATGCTGGTATAAGAAACTTAAAGAAAATCTACAATACAGAGCGTTTTATGAAATTTTGAAATTAAAACTACCAAAAATTTACTATTTTACGTGAAAAAACAATTGAAAATTTGAGTTTTCCGTCAGCAAGGATGTACCAAAAGGTGTTATTTAACGACCTCGGATCAACAAAAACCTAGAAACTAACTAAGATTAATTAATACCAATTGCAACCGGTCGGAACGGTATACTGTCTATTAAATTACTATAAAATTTGGGGTTTTCCGGGATTTTCTCGAAATTCCAAAAAGAAAAATTCACCCGAACCTTAAAAACAGGTGGGCGTCAACAAAACAAAAATTACTGTGAAAAAATCTTGAAAATCGACCAGCGGGAACCCAGTGAAATATGCGATTTTGTATGATTTTTTACTGCAAAAACTTGAGCTTAAGTGGATTTTTGATGGGCGCGGTGGGCGGGGGTGTGGCCCACGTTTTATTGAAATTTCCAAAGTTTTTGCAGTCGGATCAGACCCGTTGATGTCTCGATCGATGCGGACGATCAAGAATTATGTATAAGATATAGAAACAAAAATCGCCTAATGAAAAAATTTAAAGTTATTAAGGAAAAACAAAGAATTTGTCGAGGGCGTGGCACTCGATTAAATTCAATTTCTCCAAGTTTTCGTCGTCCGATCGGGGCGGTTGACGTCTCAATCGATGCGGACGGTCAAAAGGAAGCTATTTAAACTATAAAAGGTGGAGGTTCAATGGAAAATTTTGAAAATATTTAAGAAAAACACTGATTTAAAACGAATTGGCCGAGTATTGCAAATTTTCCAATACCTATTTCCCGCAGAGTGGTCCTTAGCGTCTCAAAAGACGCGCAGGAACACGACGCAGATGCTGGTATAAGAAACTTAAAGAAAATCTACAATACAGAGCGTTTTATGAAATTTTGAAATTAAAACTACCAAAAATTTACTATTTTACGTGAAAAACAATTGAAAATTTGAGTTTTCCGTCAGCAAGGATGTACCAAAAGGTGTTATTTAACGACCTCGGATCAACAAAAACCTAGAAACTAACTAAGATTAATTAATACCAATTGCAACCGGTCGGAACGGTATACTGTCTATTAAATTACTATAAAATTTGGGGTTTTCCGGGATTTTCTCGAAATTCCAAAAAGAAAAATTCACCCGAACCTTAAAAACAGGTGGGCGTCAACAAAACAAAAATTACTGTGAAAAAATCTTGAAAATCGACCAGCGGGAACCCAGTGAAATATGCGATTTTGTATGATTTTTTACTGCAAAAACTTGAGCTTAAGTGGATTTTTGATGGGCGCGGTGGGCGGGGGTGTGGCCCACGTTTTATTGAAATTTCCAAAGTTTTTGCAGTCGGATCAGACCCGTTGATGTCTCGATCGATGCGGACGATCAAGAATTATGTATAAGATATAGAAACAAAAATCGCCTAATGAAAAAATTTAAAGTTATTAAGGAAAAACAAAGAATTTGTCGAGGGCGTGGCACTCGATTAAATTCAATTTCTCCAAGTTTTCGTCGTCCGATCGGGGCGGTTGACGTCTCAATCGATGCGGACGGTCAAAAGGAAGCTATTTAAACTATAAAAGGTGGAGGTTCAATGGAAAATTTTGAAAATATTTAAGAAAAACACTGATTTAAAACGAATTGGCCGAGTATTGCAAATTTTCCAATACCTATTTCCCGCAGAGTGGTCCTTAGCGTCTCAAAAGACGCGCAGGAACACGACGCAGATGCTGGTATAAGAAACTTAAAGAAAATCTACAATACAGAGCGTTTTATGAAATTTTGAAATTAAAACTACCAAAAATTTACTATTTTACGTGAAAAACAATTGAAAATTTGAGTTTTCCGTCAGCAAGGATGTACCAAAAGGTGTTATTTAACGACCTCGGATCAACAAAAACCTAGAAACTAACTAAGATTAATTAATACCAATTGCAACCGGTCGGAACGGTATACTGTCTATTAAATTACTATAAAATTTGGGGTTTTCCGGGATTTTCTCGAAATTCCAAAAAGAAAAATTCACCCGAACCTTAAAAACAGGTGGGCGTCAACAAAACAAAAATTACTGTGAAAAAATCTTGAAAATCGACCAGCGGGAACCCAGTGAAATATGCGATTTTGTATGATTTTTTACTGCAAAAACTTGAGCTTAAGTGGATTTTTGATGGGCGCGGTGGGCGGGGGTGTGGCCCACGTTTTATTGAAATTTCCAAAGTTTTTGCAGTCGGATCAGACCCGTTGATGTCTCGATCGATGCGGACGATCAAGAATTATGTATAAGATATAGAAACAAAAATCGCCTAATGAAAAAATTTAAAGTTATTAAGGAAAAACAAAGAATTTGTCGAGGGCGTGGCACTCGATTAAATTCAATTTCTCCAAGTTTTCGTCGTCCGATCGGGGCGGTTGACGTCTCAATCGATGCGGACGGTCAAAAGGAAGCTATTTAAACTATAAAAGGTGGAGGTTCAATGGAAAATTTTGAAAATATTTAAGAAAAACACTGATTTAAAACGAATTGGCCGAGTATTGCAAATTTTCCAATACCTATTTCCCGCAGAGTGGTCCTTAGCGTCTCAAAAGACGCGCAGGAACACGACGCAGATGCTGGTATAAGAAACTTAAAGAAAATCTACAATACAGAGCGTTTTATGAAATTTTGAAATTAAAACTACCAAAAATTTACTATTTTACGTGAAAAACAATTGAAAATTTGAGTTTTCCGTCAGCAAGGATGTACCAAAAGGTGTTATTTAACGACCTCGGATCAACAAAAACCTAGAAACTAACTAAGATTAATTAATACCAATTGCAACCGGTCGGAACGGTATACTGTCTATTAAATTACTATAAAATTTGGGGTTTTCCGGGATTTTCTCGAAATTCCAAAAAGAAAAATTCACCCGAACCTTAAAAACAGGTGGGCGTCAACAAAACAAAAATTACTGTGAAAAAATCTTGAAAATCGACCAGCGGGAACCCAGTGAAATATGCGATTTTGTATGATTTTTTACTGCAAAAACTTGAGCTTAAGTGGATTTTTGATGGGCGCGGTGGGCGGGGGTGTGGCCCACGTTTTATTGAAATTTCCAAAGTTTTTGCAGTCGGATCAGACCCGTTGATGTCTCGATCGATGCGGACGATCAAGAATTATGTATAAGATATAGAAACAAAAATCGCCTAATGAAAAAATTTAAAGTTATTAAGGAAAAACAAAGAATTTGTCGAGGGCGTGGCACTCGATTAAATTCAATTTCTCCAAGTTTTCGTCGTCCGATCGGGGCGGTTGACGTCTCAATCGATGCGGACGGTCAAAAGGAAGCTATTTAAACTATAAAAGGTGGAGGTTCAATGGAAAATTTTGAAAATATTTAAGAAAAACACTGATTTAAAACGAATTGGCCGAGTATTGCAAATTTTCCAATACCTATTTCCCGCAGAGTGGTCCTTAGCGTCTCAAAAGACGCGCAGGAACACGACGCAGATGCTGGTATAAGAAACTTAAAGAAAATCTACAATACAGAGCGTTTTATGAAATTTTGAAATTAAAACTACCAAAAATTTACTATTTTACGTGAAAAACAATTGAAAATTTGAGTTTTCCGTCAGCAAGGATGTACCAAAAGGTGTTATTTAACGACCTCGGATCAACAAAAACCTAGAAACTAACTAAGATTAATTAATACCAATTGCAACCGGTCGGAACGGTATACTGTCTATTAAATTACTATAAAATTTGGGGTTTTCCGGGATTTTCTCGAAATTCCAAAAAGAAAAATTCACCCGAACCTTAAAAACAGGTGGGCGTCAACAAAACAAAAATTACTGTGAAAAAATCTTGAAAATCGACCAGCGGGAACCCAGTGAAATATGCGATTTTGTATGATTTTTTACTGCAAAAACTTGAGCTTAAGTGGATTTTTGATGGGCGCGGTGGGCGGGGGTGTGGCCCACGTTTTATTGAAATTTCCAAAGTTTTTGCAGTCGGATCAGACCCGTTGATGTCTCGATCGATGCGGACGATCAAGAATTATGTATAAGATATAGAAACAAAAATCGCCTAATGAAAAAATTTAAAGTTATTAAGGAAAAACAAAGAATTTGTCGAGGGCGTGGCACTCGATTAAATTCAATTTCTCCAAGTTTTCGTCGTCCGATCGGGGCGGTTGACGTCTCAATCGATGCGGACGGTCAAAAGGAAGCTATTTAAACTATAAAAGGTGGAGGTTCAATGGAAAATTTTGAAAATATTTAAGAAAAACACTGATTTAAAACGAATTGGCCGAGTATTGCAAATTTTCCAATACCTATTTCCCGCAGAGTGGTCCTTAGCGTCTCAAAAGACGCGCAGGAACACGACGCAGATGCTGGTATAAGAAACTTAAAGAAAATCTACAATACAGAGCGTTTTATGAAATTTTGAAATTAAAACTACCAAAAATTTACTATTTTACGTGAAAAACAATTGAAAATTTGAGTTTTCCGTCAGCAAGGATGTACCAAAAGGTGTTATTTAACGACCTCGGATCAACAAAAACCTAGAAACTAACTAAGATTAATTAATACCAATTGCAACCGGTCGGAACGGTATACTGTCTATTAAATTACTATAAAATTTGGGGTTTTCCGGGATTTTCTCGAAATTCCAAAAAGAAAAATTCACCCGAACCTTAAAAACAGGTGGGCGTCAACAAAACAAAAATTACTGTGAAAAAATCTTGAAAAGACCAGCGGGAACCCAGTGAAATATGCGATTTTGTATGATTTTTTACTGCAAAAACTTGAGCTTAAGTGGATTTTTGATGGGCGCGGTGGGCGGGGGTGTGGCCCACGTTTTATTGAAATTTCCAAAGTTTTTGCAGTCGGATCAGACCCGTTGATGTCTCGATCGATGCGGACGATCAAGAATTATGTATAAGATATAGAAACAAAAATCGCCTAATGAAAAAATTTAAAGTTATTAAGGAAAAACAAAGAATTTGTCGAGGGCGTGGCACTCGATTAAATTCAATTTCTCCAAGTTTTCGTCGTCCGATCGGGGCGGTTGACGTCTCAATCGATGCGGACGGTCAAAAGGAAGCTATTTAAACTATAAAAGGTGGAGGTTCAATGGAAAATTTTGAAAATATTTAAGAAAAACACTGATTTAAAACGAATTGGCCGAGTATTGCAAATTTTCCAATACCTATTTCCCGCAGAGTGGTCCTTAGCGTCTCAAAAGACGCGCAGGAACACGACGCAGATGCTGGTATAAGAAACTTAAAGAAAATCTACAATACAGAGCGTTTTATGAAATTTTGAAATTAAAACTACCAAAAATTTACTATTTTACGTGAAAAACAATTGAAAATTTGAGTTTTCCGTCAGCAAGGATGTACCAAAAGGTGTTATTTAACGACCTCGGATCAACAAAAACCTAGAAACTAACTAAGATTAATTAATACCAATTGCAACCGGTCGGAACGGTATACTGTCTATTAAATTACTATAAAATTTGGGGTTTTCCGGGATTTTCTCGAAATTCCAAAAAGAAAAATTCACCCGAACCTTAAAAACAGGTGGGCGTCAACAAAACAAAAATTACTGTGAAAAAATCTTGAAAATCGACCAGCGGGAACCCAGTGAAATATGCGATTTTGTATGATTTTTTACTGCAAAAACTTGAGCTTAAGTGGATTTTTGATGGGCGCGGTGGGCGGGGGTGTGGCCCACGTTTTATTGAAATTTCCAAAGTTTTTGCAGTCGGATCAGACCCGTTGATGTCTCGATCGATGCGGACGATCAAGAATTATGTATAAGATATAGAAACAAAAATCGCCTAATGAAAAAATTTAAAGTTATTAAGGAAAAACAAAGAATTTGTCGAGGGCGTGGCACTCGATTAAATTCAATTTCTCCAAGTTTTCGTCGTCCGATCGGGGCGGTTGACGTCTCAATCGATGCGGACGGTCAAAAGGAAGCTATTTAAACTATAAAAGGTGGAGGTTCAATGGAAAATTTTGAAAATATTTAAGAAAAACACTGATTTAAAACGAATTGGCCGAGTATTGCAAATTTTCCAATACCTATTTCCCGCAGAGTGGTCCTTAGCGTCTCAAAAGACGCGCAGGAACACGACGCAGATGCTGGTATAAGAAACTTAAAGAAAATCTACAATACAGAGCGTTTTATGAAATTTTGAAATTAAAACTACCAAAAATTTACTATTTTACGTGAAAAACAATTGAAAATTTGAGTTTTCCGTCAGCAAGGATGTACCAAAAGGTGTTATTTAACGACCTCGGATCAACAAAAACCTAGAAACTAACTAAGATTAATTAATACCAATTGCAACCGGTCGGAACGGTATACTGTCTATTAAATTACTATAAAATTTGGGGTTTTCCGGGATTTTCTCGAAATTCCAAAAAGAAAAATTCACCCGAACCTTAAAAACAGGTGGGCGTCAACAAAACAAAAATTACTGTGAAAAAATCTTGAAAATCGACCAGCGGGAACCCAGTGAAATATGCGATTTTGTATGATTTTTTACTGCAAAAACTTGAGCTTAAGTGGATTTTTGATGGGCGCGGTGGGCGGGGGTGTGGCCCACGTTTTATTGAAATTTCCAAAGTTTTAGCAGTCGGATCAGACCCGTTGATGTCTCGATCGATGCGGACGATCAAGAATTATGTATAAGATATAGAAACAAAAATCGCCTAATGAAAAAATTTAAAGTTATTAAGGAAAAACAAAGAATTTGTCGAGGGCGTGGCACTCGATTAAATTCAATTTCTCCAAGTTTTCGTCGTCCGATCGGGGCGGTTGACGTCTCAATCGATGCGGACGGTCAAAAGGAAGCTATTTAAACTATAAAAGGTGGAGGTTCAATGGAAAATTTTGAAAATATTTAAGAAAAACACTGATTTAAAACGAATTGGCCGAGTATTGCAAATTTTCCAATACCTATTTCCCGCAGAGTGGTCCTTAGCGTCTCAAAAGACGCGCAGGAACACGACGCAGATGCTGGTATAAGAAACTTAAAGAAAATCTACAATACAGAGCGTTTTATGAAATTTTGAAATTAAAACTACCAAAAATTTACTATTTTACGTGAAAAACAATTGAAAATTTGAGTTTTCCGTCAGCAAGGATGTACCAAAAGGTGTTATTTAACGACCTCGGATCAACAAAAACCTAGAAACTAACTAAGATTAATTAATACCAATTGCAACCGGTCGGAACGGTATACTGTCTATTAAATTACTATAAAATTTGGGGTTTTCCGGGATTTTCTCGAAATTCCAAAAAGAAAAATTCACCCGAACCTTAAAAACAGGTGGGCGTCAACAAAACAAAAATTACTGTGAAAAAATCTTGAAAATCGACCAGCGGGAACCCAGTGAAATATGCGATTTTGTATGATTTTTTACTGCAAAAACTTGAGCTTAAGTGGATTTTTGAT
Organism: Marasmarcha lunaedactyla; assembly: GCA_923062675.1. Lineage (NCBI taxonomy): Eukaryota > Metazoa > Arthropoda > Insecta > Lepidoptera > Pterophoridae > Marasmarcha > Marasmarcha lunaedactyla. The sequence goes on along the minus strand of CAKLPU010000006.1, from coordinate 6,941 downwards.
GGGCGCGGTGGGCGGGGGTGTGGCCCACGTTTTATTGAAATTTCCAAAGTTTTTGCAGTCGGATCAGACCCGTTGATGTCTCGATCGATGCGGACGATCAAGAATTATGTATAAGATATAGAAACAAAAATCGCCTAATGAAAAAATTTAAAGTTATTAAGGAAAAACAAAGAATTTGTCGAGGGCGTGGCACTCGATTAAATTCAATTTCTCCAAGTTTTCGTCGTCCGATCGGGGCGGTTGACGTCTCAATCGATGCGGACGGTCAAAAGGAAGCTATTTAAACTATAAAAGGTGGAGGTTCAATGGAAAATTTTGAAAATATTTAAGAAAAACACTGATTTAAAACGAATTGGCCGAGTATTGCAAATTTTCCAATACCTATTTCCCGCAGAGTGGTCCTTAGCGTCTCAAAAGACGCGCAGGAACACGACGCAGATGCTGGTATAAGAAACTTAAAGAAAATCTACAATACAGAGCGTTTTATGAAATTTTGAAATTAAAACTACCAAAAATTTACTATTTTACGTGAAAAACAATTGAAAATTTGAGTTTTCCGTCAGCAAGGATGTACCAAAAGGTGTTATTTAACGACCTCGGATCAACAAAAACCTAGAAACTAACTAAGATTAATTAATACCAATTGCAACCGGTCGGAACGGTATACTGTCTATTAAATTACTATAAAATTTGGGGTTTTCCGGGATTTTCTCGAAATTCCAAAAAGAAAAATTCACCCGAACCTTAAAAACAGGTGGGCGTCAACAAAACAAAAATTACTGTGAAAAAATCTTGAAAATCGACCAGCGGGAACCCAGTGAAATATGCGATTTTGTATGATTTTTTACTGCAAAAACTTGAGCTTAAGTGGATTTTTGATGGGCGCGGTGGGCGGGGGTGTGGCCCACGTTTTATTGAAATTTCCAAAGTTTTTGCAGTCGGATCAGACCCGTTGATGTCTCGATCGATGCGGACGATCAAGAATTATGTATAAGATATAGAAACAAAAATCGCCTAATGAAAAAATTTAAAGTTATTAAGGAAAAACAAAGAATTTGTCGAGGGCGTGGCACTCGATTAAATTCAATTTCTCCAAGTTTTCGTCGTCCGATCGGGGCGGTTGACGTCTCAATCGATGCGGACGGTCAAAAGGAAGCTATTTAAACTATAAAAGGTGGAGGTTCAATGGAAAATTTTGAAAATATTTAAGAAAAACACTGATTTAAAACGAATTGGCCGAGTATTGCAAATTTTCCAATACCTATTTCCCGCAGAGTGGTCCTTAGCGTCTCAAAAGACGCGCAGGAACACGACGCAGATGCTGGTATAAGAAACTTAAAGAAAATCTACAATACAGAGCGTTTTATGAAATTTTGAAATTAAAACTACCAAAAATTTACTATTTTACGTGAAAAACAATTGAAAATTTGAGTTTTCCGTCAGCAAGGATGTACCAAAAGGTGTTATTTAACGACCTCGGATCAACAAAAACCTAGAAACTAACTAAGATTAATTAATACCAATTGCAACCGGTCGGAACGGTATACTGTCTATTAAATTACTATAAAATTTGGGGTTTTCCGGGATTTTCTCGAAATTCCAAAAAGAAAAATTCACCCGAACCTTAAAAACAGGTGGGCGTCAACAAAACAAAAATTACTGTGAAAAAATCTTGAAAATCGACCAGCGGGAACCCAGTGAAATATGCGATTTTGTATGATTTTTTACTGCAAAAACTTGAGCTTAAGTGGATTTTTGATGGGCGCGGTGGGCGGGGGTGTGGCCCACGTTTTATTGAAATTTCCAAAGTTTTTGCAGTCGGATCAGACCCGTTGATGTCTCGATCGATGCGGACGATCAAGAATTATGTATAAGATATAGAAACAAAAATCGCCTAATGAAAAAATTTAAAGTTATTAAGGAAAAACAAAGAATTTGTCGAGGGCGTGGCACTCGATTAAATTCAATTTCTCCAAGTTTTCGTCGTCCGATCGGGGCGGTTGACGTCTCAATCGATGCGGACGGTCAAAAGGAAGCTATTTAAACTATAAAAGGTGGAGGTTCAATGGAAAATTTTGAAAATATTTAAGAAAAACACTGATTTAAAACGAATTGGCCGAGTATTGCAAATTTTCCAATACCTATTTCCCGCAGAGTGGTCCTTAGCGTCTCAAAAGACGCGCAGGAACACGACGCAGATGCTGGTATAAGAAACTTAAAGAAAATCTACAATACAGAGCGTTTTATGAAATTTTGAAATTAAAACTACCAAAAATTTACTATTTTACGTGAAAAACAATTGAAAATTTGAGTTTTCCGTCAGCAAGGATGTACCAAAAGGTGTTATTTAACGACCTCGGATCAACAAAAACCTAGAAACTAACTAAGATTAATTAATACCAATTGCAACCGGTCGGAACGGTATACTGTCTATTAAATTACTATAAAATTTGGGGTTTTCCGGGATTTTCTCGAAATTCCAAAAAGAAAAATTCACCCGAACCTTAAAAACAGGTGGGCGTCAACAAAACAAAAATTACTGTGAAAAAATCTTGAAAATCGACCAGCGGGAACCCAGTGAAATATGCGATTTTGTATGATTTTTTACTGCAAAAACTTGAGCTTAAGTGGATTTTTGATGGGCGCGGTGGGCGGGGGTGTGGCCCACGTTTTATTGAAATTTCCAAAGTTTTTGCAGTCGGATCAGACCCGTTGATGTCTCGATCGATGCGGACGATCAAGAATTATGTATAAGATATAGAAACAAAAATCGCCTAATGAAAAAATTTAAAGTTATTAAGGAAAAACAAAGAATTTGTCGAGGGCGTGGCACTCGATTAAATTCAATTTCTCCAAGTTTTCGTCGTCCGATCGGGGCGGTTGACGTCTCAATCGATGCGGACGGTCAAAAGGAAGCTATTTAAACTATAAAAGGTGGAGGTTCAATGGAAAATTTTGAAAATATTTAAGAAAAACACTGATTTAAAACGAATTGGCCGAGTATTGCAAATTTTCCAATACCTATTTCCCGCAGAGTGGTCCTTAGCGTCTCAAAAGACGCGCAGGAACACGACGCAGATGCTGGTATAAGAAACTTAAAGAAAATCTACAATACAGAGCGTTTTATGAAATTTTGAAATTAAAACTACCAAAAATTTACTATTTTACGTGAAAAACAATTGAAAATTTGAGTTTTCCGTCAGCAAGGATGTACCAAAAGGTGTTATTTAACGACCTCGGATCAACAAAAACCTAGAAACTAACTAAGATTAATTAATACCAATTGCAACCGGTCGGAACGGTATACTGTCTATTAAATTACTATAAAATTTGGGGTTTTCCGGGATTTTCTCGAAATTCCAAAAAGAAAAATTCACCCGAACCTTAAAAACAGGTGGGCGTCAACAAAACAAAAATTACTGTGAAAAAATCTTGAAAATCGACCAGCGGGAACCCAGTGAAATATGCGATTTTGTATGATTTTTTACTGCAAAAACTTGAGCTTAAGTGGATTTTTGATGGGCGCGGTGGGCGGGGGTGTGGCCCACGTTTTATTGAAATTTCCAAAGTTTTTGCAGTCGGATCAGACCCGTTGATGTCTCGATCGATGCGGACGATCAAGAATTATGTATAAGATATAGAAACAAAAATCGCCTAATGAAAAAATTTAAAGTTATTAAGGAAAAACAAAGAATTTGTCGAGGGCGTGGCACTCGATTAAATTCAATTTCTCCAAGTTTTCGTCGTCCGATCGGGGCGGTTGACGTCTCAATCGATGCGGACGGTCAAAAGGAAGCTATTTAAACTATAAAAGGTGGAGGTTCAATGGAAAATTTTGAAAATATTTAAGAAAAACACTGATTTAAAACGAATTGGCCGAGTATTGCAAATTTTCCAATACCTATTTCCCGCAGAGTGGTCCTTAGCGTCTCAAAAGACGCGCAGGAACACGACGCAGATGCTGGTATAAGAAACTTAAAGAAAATCTACAATACAGAGCGTTTTATGAAATTTTGAAATTAAAACTACCAAAAATTTACTATTTTACGTGAAAAACAATTGAAAATTTGAGTTTTCCGTCAGCAAGGATGTACCAAAAGGTGTTATTTAACGACCTCGGATCAACAAAAACCTAGAAACTAACTAAGATTAATTAATACCAATTGCAACCGGTCGGAACGGTATACTGTCTATTAAATTACTATAAAATTTGGGGTTTTCCGGGATTTTCTCGAAATTCCAAAAAGAAAAATTCACCCGAACCTTAAAAACAGGTGGGCGTCAACAAAACAAAAATTACTGTGAAAAAATCTTGAAAATCGACCAGCGGGAACCCAGTGAAATATGCGATTTTGTATGATTTTTTACTGCAAAAACTTGAGCTTAAGTGGATTTTTGATGGGCGCGGTGGGCGGGGGTGTGGCCCACGTTTTATTGAAATTTCCAAAGTTTTTGCAGTCGGATCAGACCCGTTGATGTCTCGATCGATGCGGACGATCAAGAATTATGTATAAGATATAGAAACAAAAATCGCCTAATGAAAAAATTTAAAGTTATTAAGGAAAAACAAAGAATTTGTCGAGGGCGTGGCACTCGATTAAATTCAATTTCTCCAAGTTTTCGTCGTCCGATCGGGGCGGTTGACGTCTCAATCGATGCGGACGGTCAAAAGGAAGCTATTTAAACTATAAAAGGTGGAGGTTCAATGGAAAATTTTGAAAATATTTAAGAAAAACACTGATTTAAAACGAATTGGCCGAGTATTGCAAATTTTCCAATACCTATTTCCCGCAGAGTGGTCCTTAGCGTCTCAAAAGACGCGCAGGAACACGACGCAGATGCTGGTATAAGAAACTTAAAGAAAATCTACAATACAGAGCGTTTTATGAAATTTTGAAATTAAAACTACCAAAAATTTACTATTTTACGTGAAAAACAATTGAAAATTTGAGTTTTCCGTCAGCAAGGATGTACCAAAAGGTGTTATTTAACGACCTCGGATCAACAAAAACCTAGAAACTAACTAAGATTAATTAATACCAATTGCAACCGGTCGGAACGGTATACTGTCTATTAAATTACTATAAAATTTGGGGTTTTCCGGGATTTTCTCGAAATTCCAAAAAGAAAAATTCACCCGAACCTTAAAAACAGGTGGGCGTCAACAAAACAAAAATTACTGTGAAAAAATCTTGAAAATCGACCAGCGGGAACCCAGTGAAATATGCGATTTTGTATGATTTTTTACTGCAAAAACTTGAGCTTAAGTGGATTTTTGATGGGCGCGGTGGGCGGGGGTGTGGCCCACGTTTTATTGAAATTTCCAAAGTTTTTGCAGTCGGATCAGACCCGTTGATGTCTCGATCGATGCGGACGATCAAGAATTATGTATAAGATATAGAAACAAAAATCGCCTAATGAAAAAATTTAAAGTTATTAAGGAAAAACAAAGAATTTGTCGAGGGCGTGGCACTCGATTAAATTCAATTTCTCCAAGTTTTCGTCGTCCGATCGGGGCGGTTGACGTCTCAATCGATGCGGACGGTCAAAAGGAAGCTATTTAAACTATAAAAGGTGGAGGTTCAATGGAAAATTTTGAAAATATTTAAGAAAAACACTGATTTAAAACGAATTGGCCGAGTATTGCAAATTTTCCAATACCTATTTCCCGCAGAGTGGTCCTTAGCGTCTCAAAAGACGCGCAGGAACACGACGCAGATGCTGGTATAAGAAACTTAAAGAAAATCTACAATACAGAGCGTTTTATGAAATTTTGAAATTAAAACTACCAAAAATTTACTATTTTACGTGAAAAACAATTGAAAATTTGAGTTTTCCGTCAGCAAGGATGTACCAAAAGGTGTTATTTAACGACCTCGGATCAACAAAAACCTAGAAACTAACTAAGATTAATTAATACCAATTGCAACCGGTCGGAACGGTATACTGTCTATTAAATTACTATAAAATTTGGGGTTTTCCGGGATTTTCTCGAAATTCCAAAAAGAAAAATTCACCCGAACCTTAAAAACAGGTGGGCGTCAACAAAACAAAAATTACTGTGAAAAAATCTTGAAAATCGACCAGCGGGAACCCAGTGAAATATGCGATTTTGTATGATTTTTTACTGCAAAAACTTGAGCTTAAGTGGATTTTTGATGGGCGCGGTGGGCGGGGGTGTGGCCCACGTTTTATTGAAATTTCCAAAGTTTTTGCAGTCGGATCAGACCCGTTGATGTCTCGATCGATGCGGACGATCAAGAATTATGTATAAGATATAGAAACAAAAATCGCCTAATGAAAAAATTTAAAGTTATTAAGGAAAAACAAAGAATTTGTCGAGGGCGTGGCACTCGATTAAATTCAATTTTTCCAAGTTTTCGTCGTCCGATCGGGGCGGTTGACGTCTCAATCGATGCGGACGGTCAAAAGGAAGCTATTTAAACTATAAAAGGTGGAGGTTCAATGGAAAATTTTGAAAATATTTAAGAAAAACACTGATTTAAAACGAATTGGCCGAGTATTGCAAATTTTCCAATACCTATTTCCCGCAGAGTGGTCCTTAGAGTCTCAAAAGACGCGCAGGAACACGACGCAGATGCTGGTATAAGAAACTTAAAGAAAATCTACAATACAGAGCGTTTTATGAAATTTTGAAATTAAAACTACCAAAAATTTACTATTTTACGTGAAAAACAATTGAAAATTTGAGTTTTCCGTCAGCAAGGATGTACCAAAAGGTGTTATTTAACGACCTCGGATCAACAAAAACCTAGAAACTAACTAAGATTAATTAATACCAATTGCAACCGGTCGGAACGGTATACTGTCTATTAAATTACTATAAAATTTGGGGTTTTCCGGGATTTTCTCGAAATTCCAAAAAGAAAAATTCACCCGAACCTTAAAAACAGGTGGGCGTCAACAAAACAAAAATTACT
>CAKLPU010000005.1:0-47780 GCA_923062675.1 Marasmarcha lunaedactyla | reverse complement strand
CTGATCCGACTGCAAAAACTTTGGAAATTTCAATAAAACGTGGGCCACACCCCCGCCCACCGCGCCCATCAAAAATCCACTTAAGCTCAGTTTTTTGCAGTAAAAAATCATACAAAATCGCATATTTCACTGGGTTCCCGCTGGTCGATTTTCAAGATTTTTTCACAGTAATTTTTGTTTTGTTGACGCCCACCTGTTTTTAAGGTTCGGGTGAATTTTTCTTTTTGGAATTTCGAGAAAATCCCGGAAAACCCCAAATTTTATAGTAATTTAATAGACAGTATACCGTTCCGACCGGTTTGCAATTGGTATTAATTAATCTTAGTTAGTTTCTAGGTTTTTGTTGATCCGAGGTCGTTAAAATAACACCTTTTGGTACATCCTTGCTGACGGAAAACTCAAATTTTCAATTGTTTTTCACGTAAAATAGTAAATTTTTGGTAGTTTTAATTTCAAAATTTCATAAAACGCTCTGTATTGTAGATTTTCTTTAAGTTTCTTATACCAGCATCTGCGTCGTGTTCCTGCGCGTCTTTTGAGACGCTAAGGACCACTCTGCGGGAAATAGGTATTGGAAAATTTGCAATACTCGGCCAATTCGTTTTAAATCAGTGTTTTTCTTAAATATTTTCAAAATTTTCCATTGAACCTCCACCTTTTATAGTTTAAATAGCTTCCTTTTGACCGTCCGCATCGATTGAGACGTCAACCGCCCCGATCGGACGACGAAAACTTGGAGAAATTGAATTTAATCGAGTGCCACGCCTCGACAAATTCTTTGTTTTTCCTTAATAACTTTAAATTTTTTCATTAGGCGATTTTTGTTTCTATATCTTATACATAATTCTTGATCGTCCGCATCGATCGAGACATCAACGGGTCTGATCCGACTGCAAAAACTTTGGAAATTTCAATAAAACGTGGGCCACACCCCCGCCCACCGCGCCCATCAAAAATCCACTTAAGCTCAAGTTTTTGCAGTAAAAAATCATACAAAATCGCATATTTCACTGGGTTCCCGCTGGTCGATTTTCAAGATTTTTTCACAGTAATTTTTGTTTTGTTGACGCCCACCTGTTTTTAAGGTTCGGGTGAATTTTTCTTTTTGGAATTTCGAGAAAATCCCGGAAAACCCCAAATTTTATAGTAATTTAATAGACAGTATACCGTTCCGACCGGTTGCAATTGGTATTAATTAATCTTAGTTAGTTTCTAGGTTTTTGTTGATCCGAGGTCGTTAAATAACACCTTTTGGTACATCCTTGCTGGACGGAAAACTCAAATTTTCAATTGTTTTTCACGTAAAATAGTAAATTTTTGGTAGTTTTAATTTCAAAATTTCATAAAACGCTCTGTATTGTAGATTTTCTTTAAGTTTCTTATACCAGCATCTGCGTCGTGTTCCTGCGCGTCTTTTGAGGACTCTAAGGACCACTCTGCGGGAAATAGGTATTGGAAAATTTGCAATACTCGGCCAATTCGTTTTAAATCAGTGTTTTTCTTAAATATTTTCAAAATTTTCCATTGAACCTCCACTTTTTATAGTTTAAATAGCTTCCTTTTGACCGTCCGCATCGATTGAGACGTCAACCGCCCCGATCGGACGACGAAAACTTGGAGAAATTGAATTTAATCGAGTGCCACGCCCTCGACAAATTCTTTGTTTTTCCTTAATAACTTTAAATTTTTTCATTAGGCGATTTTTGTTTCTATATCTTATACATAATTCTTGATCGTCCGCATCGATCGAGACATCAACGGGTCTGATCCGACTGCAAAAACTTTGGAAATTTCAATAAAACGTGGGCCACACCCCCGCCCACCGCGCCCATCAAAAATCCACTTAAGCTCAAGTTTTTGCAGTAAAAAATCATACAAAATCGCATATTTCACTGGGTTCCCGCTGGTCGATTTTCAAGATTTTTTCACAGTAATTTTTGTTTTGTTGACGCCCACCTGTTTTTAAGGTTCGGGTGAATTTTTCTTTTTGGAATTTCGAGAAAATCCCGGAAAACCCCAAATTTTATAGTAATTTAATAGACAGTATACCGTTCCGACCGGTTGCAATTGGTATTAATTAATCTTAGTTAGTTTCTAGGTTTTTGTTGATCCGAGGTCGTTAAATAACACCTTTTGGTACATCCTTGCTGACGGAAAACTCAAATTTTCAATTGTTTTTTCACGTAAAATAGTAAATTTTTGGTAGTTTTAATTTCAAAATTTCATAAAACGCTCTGTATTGTAGATTTTCTTCAAGTTTCTTATACCAGCATCTGCGTCGTGTTCCTGCGCGTCTTTTGAGACGCTAAGGACCACTCTGCGGGAAATAGGTATTGGAAAATTTGCAATACTCGGCCAATTCGTTTTTAAATCAGTGTTTTTCTTAAATATTTTCAAAATTTTCCATTGAACCTCCACCTTTTATAGTTTAAATAGCTTCCTTTTGACCGTCCGCATCGATTGAGACGTCAACCGCCCCGATCGGACGACGAAAACTTGGAGAAATTGAATTTAATCGAGTGCCACGCCCTCGACAAATTCTTTGTTTTTCCTTAATAACTTTAAATTTTTTCATTAGGCGATTTTTGTTTCTATATCTTATACATAATTCTTGATCGTCCGCATCGATCGAGACATCAACGGGTCTGATCCGACTGCAAAAACTTTGGAAATTTCAATAAAACGTGGGCCACACCCCCGCCCACCGCGCCCATCAAAAATCCACTTAAGCTCAAGTTTTTGCAGTAAAAAATCATACAAAATCGCATATTTCACTGGGTTCCCGCTGGTCGATTTTCAAGATTTTTTCACAGTAATTTTTGTTTTGTTGACGCCCACCTGTTTTTTAAGGTTCGGGTGAATTTTTCTTTTTGGAATTTCGAGAAAATCCCGGAAAACCCCAAATTTTATAGTAATTTAATAGACAGTATACCGTTCCGACCGGTTGCAATTGGTATTAATTAATCTTAGTTAGTTTCTAGGTTTTTGTTGATCCGAGGTCGTTAAATAACACCTTTTGGTACATCCTTGCTGACGGAAAACTCAAATTTTCAATTGTTTTTCACGTAAAATAGTAAATTTTTGGTAGTTTTAATTTCAAAATTTCATAAAACGCTCTGTATTGTAGATTTTCTTTAAGTTTCTTATACCAGCATCTGCGTCGTGTTCCTGCGCGTCTTTTGAGACGCTAAGGACCACTCTGCGGGAAATAGGTATTGGAAAATTTGCAATACTCGGCCAATTCGTTTTAAATCAGTGTTTTTTCTAAATATTTTCAAAATTTTCCATTGAACCTCCACCTTTTATAGTTTTAAAATAGCTTCCTTTTGACCGTCCGCATCGATTGAGACGTCAACCGCCCCGATCGGACGACGAAAACTTGGAGAAATTGAATTTAATCGAGTGCCACGCCCTCGACAAATTCTTTGTTTTTCCTTAATAACTTTAAATTTTTTCATTAGGCGATTTTTGTTTCTATATCTTATACATAATTCTTGATCGTCCGCATCGATCGAGACATCAACGGGTCTGATCCGACTGCAAAAACTTTGGAAATTTCAATAAAACGTGGGCCACACCCCCGCCCACCGCGCCCATCAAAAATCCACTTAAGCTCAAGTTTTTGCAGTAAAAAATCATACAAAATCGCATATTTCACTGGGTTCCCGCTGGTCGATTTTCAAGATTTTTTCACAGTAATTTTTGTTTTGTTGACGCCCACCTGTTTTTAAGGTTCGGGTGAATTTTTCTTTTTGGAATTTCGAGAAAATCCCGGAAAACCCCAAATTTTATAGTAATTTAATAGACAGTATACCGTTCCGACCGGTTGCAATTGGTATTAATTAATCTTAGTTAGTTTCTAGGTTTTTGTTGATCCGAGGTCGTTAAATAACACCTTTTGGTACATCCTTGCTGACGGAAAACTCAAATTTTCAATTGTTTTTCACGTAAAATAGTAAATTTTTGGTAGTTTTAATTTCAAAATTTCATAAAACGCTCTGTATTGTAGATTTTCTTTAAGTTTCTTATACCAGCATCTGCGTCGTGTTCCTGCGCGTCTTTTGAGACGCTAAGGACCACTCTGCGGGAAATAGGTATTGGAAAATTTGCAATACTCGGCCAATTCGTTTTAAATCAGTGTTTTTTCTTAAATATTTTCAAAATTTTCCATTGAACCTCCACCTTTTATAGTTTAAATAGCTTCCTTTTGACCGTCCGCATCGATTGAGACGTCAACCGCCCCGATCGGACGACGAAAACTTGGAGAAATTGAATTTAATCGAGTGCCACGCCCTCGACAAATTCTTTGTTTTTCCTTAATAACTTTAAATTTTTTCATTAGGCGATTTTTGTTTCTATATCTTATACATAATTCTTGATCGTCCGCATCGATCGAGACATCAACGGGTCTGATCCGACTGCAAAAACTTTGGAAATTTCAATAAAACGTGGGCCACACCCCCGCCCACCGCGCCCATCAAAAATCCACTTAAGCTCAAGTTTTTGCAGTAAAAAATCATACAAAATCGCATATTTCACTGGGTTCCCGCTGGTCGATTTTCAAGATTTTTTCACAGTAATTTTTGTTTTGTTGACGCCCACCTGTTTTTAAGGTTCGGGTGAATTTTTCTTTTTGGAATTTCGAGAAAATCCGGAAAACCCCAAATTTTATAGTAATTTAATAGACAGTATACCGTTCCGACCGGTTGCAATTGGTATTAATTAATCTTAGTTAGTTTCTAGGTTTTTGTTGATCCGAGGTCGTTAAATAACACCTTTTGGTACATCCTTGCTGACGGAAAACTCAAATTTTCAATTGTTTTTCACGTAAAATAGTAAATTTTTGGTAGTTTTAATTTCAAAATTTCATAAAACGCTCTGTATTGTAGATTTTCTTTAAGTTTCTTATACCAGCATCTGCGTCGTGTTCCTGCGCGTCTTTTGAGACGCTAAGGACCACTCTGCGGGAAATAGGTATTGGAAAATTTGCAATACTCGGCCAATTCGTTTTAAATCAGTGTTTTTTCTTAAATATTTTCAAAATTTTCCATTGAACCTCCACCTTTTATAGTTTAAATAGCTTCCTTTTGACCGTCCGCATCGATTGAGACGTCAACCGCCCCCGATCGGACGACGAAAACTTGGAGAAATTGAATTTAATCGAGTGCCACGCCCTCGACAAATTCTTTGTTTTTCCTTAATAACTTTAAATTTTTTCATTAGGCGATTTTTGTTTCTATATCTTATACATAATTCTTGATCGTCCGCATCGATCGAGACATCAACGGGTCTGATCCGACTGCAAAAACTTTGGAAATTTCAATAAAACGTGGGCCACACCCCGCCCACCGCGCCCATCAAAAATCCACTTAAGCTCAAGTTTTTGCAGTAAAAAATCATACAAAATCGCATATTTCACTGGGTTCCCGCTGGTCGATTTTCAAGATTTTTTCACAGTAATTTTTGTTTTGTTGACGCCCACCTGTTTTTAAGGTTCGGGTGAATTTTTCTTTTTGGAATTTCGAGAAAATCCCGGAAAACCCCAAATTTTATAGTAATTTAATAGACAGTATACCGTTCCGACCGGTTGCAATTGGTATTAATTAATCTTAGTTAGTTTCTAGGTTTTTGTTGATCCGAGGTCGTTAAATAACACCTTTTGGTACATCCTTGCTGACGGAAAACTCAAATTTTCAATTGTTTTTCACGTAAAATAGTAAATTTTTGGTAGTTTTTAATTTCAAAATTTCATAAAACGCTCTGTATTGTAGATTTTCTTTAAGTTTCTTATACCAGCATCTGCGTCGTGTTCCTGCGCGTCTTTTGAGACGCTAAGGACCACTCTGCGGGAAATAGGTATTGGAAAATTTGCAATACTCGGCCAATTCGTTTTAAATCAGTGTTTTTCTTAAATATTTTCAAAATTTTCCATTGAACCTCCACCTTTTATAGTTTAAATAGCTTCCTTTTGACCGTCCGCATCGATTGAGACGTCAACCGCCCCGATCGGACGACGAAAACTTGGAGAAATTGAATTTAATCGAGTGCCACGCCCTCGACAAATTCTTTGTTTTTCCTTAATAACTTTAAATTTTTTCATTAGGCGATTTTTGTTTCTATATCTTATACATAATTCTTGATCGTCCGCATCGATCGAGACATCAACGGGTCTGATCCGACTGCAAAAAACTTTGGAAATTTCAATAAAACGTGGGCCACACCCCCGCCCACCGCGCCCATCAAAAATCCACTTAAGCTCAAGTTTTTGCAGTAAAAAATCATACAAAATCGCATATTTCACTGGGTTCCCCGCTGGTCGATTTTCAAGATTTTTTCACAGTAATTTTTGTTTTGTTGACGCCCCACCTGTTTTTAAGGTTCGGGTGAATTTTCTTTTTGGAATTTCGAGAAAATCCCGGAAAACCCCAAATTTTATAGTAATTTAATAGACAGTATACCGTTCCGACCGGTTGCAATTGGTATTAATTAATCTTAGTTAGTTTCTAGGTTTTTGTTGATCCGAGGTCGTTAAATAACACCTTTTGGTACATCCTTGCTGACGGAAAACTCAAATTTTCAATTGTTTTTCACGTAAAATAGTAAATTTTTGGTAGTTTTAATTTCAAAATTTCATAAAACGCTCTGTATTGTAGATTTTCTTTAAGTTTCTTATACCAGCATCTGCGTCGTGTTCCTGCGCGTCTTTTGAGACGCTAAGGACCACTCTGCGGGAAATAGGTATTGGAAAATTTGCAATACTCGGCCAATTCGTTTTAAATCAGTGTTTTTCTTAAATATTTTCAAAATTTTCCATTGAACCTCCACCTTTTATAGTTTAAATAGCTTCCTTTTGACCGTCCGCATCGATTGAGACGTCAACCGCCCCGATCGGACGACGAAAACTTGGAGAAATTGAATTTAATCGAGTGCCACGCCCTCGACAAATTCTTTGTTTTTCCTTAATAACTTTAAATTTTTTCATTAGGCGATTTTTGTTTCTATATCTTATACATAATTCTTGATCGTCCGCATCGATCGAGACATCAACGGGTCTGATCCGACTGCAAAAACTTTGGAAATTTCAATAAAACGTGGGCCACACCCCCGCCCACCGCGCCCATCAAAAATCCACTTAAGCTCAAGTTTTTGCAGTAAAAAATCATACAAAATCGCATATTTCACTGGGTTCCCGCTGGTCGATTTTCAAGATTTTTTCACAGTAATTTTTGTTTTGTTGACGCCCACCTGTTTTTAAGGTTCGGGTGAATTTTTCTTTTTGGAATTTCGAGAAAATCCCGGAAAACCCCAAATTTTATAGTAATTTAATAGACAGTATACCGTTCCGACCGGTTGCAATTGGTATTAATTAATCTTAGTTAGTTTCTAGGTTTTTGTTGATCCGAGGTCGTTAAATAACACCTTTTGGTACATCCTTGCTGACGGAAAACTCAAATTTTCAATTGTTTTTCACGTAAAATAGTAAATTTTTGGTAGTTTTAATTTCAAAATTTCATAAAACGCTCTGTATTGTAGATTTTCTTTAAGTTTCTTATACCAGCATCTGCGTCGTGTTCCTGCGCGTCTTTTGAGACGCTAAGGACCACTCTGCGGGAAATAGGTATTGGAAAATTTGCAATACTCGGCCAATTCGTTTTAAATCAGTGTTTTTCTTAAATATTTTCAAAATTTTCCATTGAACCTCCACCTTTTATAGTTTAAATAGCTTCCTTTTGACCGTCCGCATCGATTGAGACGTCAACCGCCCCGATCGGACGACGAAAACTTGGAGAAATTGAATTTAATCGAGTGCCACGCCCTCGACAAATTCTTTGTTTTTCCTTAATAACTTTAAATTTTTTCATTAGGCGATTTTTGTTTCTATATCTTATACATAATTCTTGATCGTCCGCATCGATCGAGACATCAACGGGTCTGATCCGACTGCAAAAACTTTGGAAATTTCAATAAAACGTGGGCCACACCCCCGCCCACCGCGCCCATCAAAAATCCACTTAAGCTCAAGTTTTTGCAGTAAAAAATCATACAAAATCGCATATTTCACTGGGTTCCCGCTGGTCGATTTTCAAGATTTTTTCACAGTAATTTTTGTTTTGTTGACGCCCACCTGTTTTTAAGGTTCGGGTGAATTTTTCTTTTTGGAATTTCGAGAAAATCCCGGAAAACCCCAAATTTTATAGTAATTTAATAGACAGTATACCGTTCCGACCGGTTGCAATTGGTATTAATTAATCTTAGTTAGTTTCTAGGTTTTTGTTGATCCGAGGTCGTTAAATAACACCTTTTGGTACATCCTTGCTGACGGAAAACTCAAATTTTCAATTGTTTTTCACGTAAAATAGTAAATTTTTGGTAGTTTTAATTTCAAAATTTCATAAAACGCTCTGTATTGTAGATTTTCTTTAAGTTTCTGTATACCAGCATCTGCGTCGTGTTCCTGCGCGTCTTTTGAGACGCTAAGGACCACTCTGCGGGAAATAGGTATTGGAAAATTTGCAATACTCGGCCAATTCGTTTTAAATCAGTGTTTTTCTTAAATATTTTCAAAATTTTCCATTGAACCTCCACCTTTTATAGTTTAAATAGCTTCCTTTTGACCGTCCGCATCGATTGAGACGTCAACCGCCCCGATCGGACGACGAAAACTTGGAGAAATTGAATTTAATCGAGTGCCACGCCCTCGACAAATTCTTTGTTTTTCCTTAATAACTTTAAATTTTTTCATTAGGCGATTTTTGTTTCTATATCTTATACATAATTCTTGATCGTCCGCATCGATCGAGACATCAACGGGTCTGATCCGACTGCAAAAACTTTGGAAATTTCAATAAAACGTGGGCCACACCCCCGCCCACCGCGCCCATCAAAAATCCACTTAAGCTCAAGTTTTTGCAGTAAAAAATCATACAAAATCGCATATTTCACTGGGTTCCCGCTGGTCGATTTTCAAGATTTTTTCACAGTAATTTTTGTTTTGTTGACGCCCACCTGTTTTTAAGGTTCGGGTGAATTTTTCTTTTTGGAATTTCGAGAAAATCCCGGAAAACCCCAAATTTTATAGTAATTTAATAGACAGTATACCGTTCCGACCGGTTGCAATTGGTATTAATTAATCTTAGTTAGTTTCTAGGTTTTTGTTGATCCGAGGTCGTTAAATAACACCTTTTGGTACATCCTTGCTGACGGAAAACTCAAATTTTCAATTGTTTTTCACGTAAAATAGTAAATTTTTGGTAGTTTTAATTTCAAAATTTCATAAAACGCTCTGTATTGTAGATTTTCTTTAAGTTTCTTATACCAGCATCTGCGTCGTGTTCCTGCGCGTCTTTTGAGACGCTAAGGACCACTCTGCGGGAAATAGGTATTGGAAAATTTGCAATACTCGGCCAATTCGTTTTAAATCAGTGTTTTTCTTAAATATTTTCAAAATTTTCCATTGAACCTCCACCTTTTATAGTTTAAATAGCTTCCTTTTGACCGTCCGCATCGATTGAGACGTCAACCGCCCCGATCGGACGACGAAAACTTGGAGAAATTGAATTTAATCGAGTGCCACGCCCTCGACAAATTCTTTGTTTTTCCTTAATAACTTTAAATTTTTTCATTAGGCGATTTTTGTTTCTATATCTTATACATAATTCTTGATCGTCCGCATCGATCGAGACATCAACGGGTCTGATCCGACTGCAAAAACTTTGGAAATTTCAATAAAACGTGGGCCACACCCCCGCCCACCGCGCCCATCAAAAATCCACTTAAGCTCAAGTTTTTGCAGTAAAAAATCATACAAAATCGCATATTTCACTGGGTTCCCGCTGGTCGATTTTCAAGATTTTTTCACAGTAATTTTTGTTTTGTTGACGCCCACCTGTTTTTAAGGTTCGGGTGAATTTTTCTTTTTGGAATTTCGAGAAAATCCCGGAAAACCCCAAATTTTATAGTAATTTAATAGACAGTATACCGTTCCGACCGGTTGCAATTGGTATTAATTAATCTTAGTTAGTTTCTAGGTTTTTGTTGATCCGAGGTCGTTAAATAACACCTTTTGGTACATCCTTGCTGACGGAAAACTCAAATTTTCAATTGTTTTTCACGTAAAATAGTAAATTTTTGGTAGTTTTAATTTCAAAATTTCATAAAACGCTCTGTATTGTAGATTTTCTTTAAGTTTCTTATACCAGCATCTGCGTCGTGTTCCTGCGCGTCTTTTGAGACGCTAAGGACCACTCTGCGGGAAATAGGTATTGGAAAATTTGCAATACTCGGCCAATTCGTTTTAAATCAGTGTTTTTCTTAAATATTTTCAAAATTTTCCATTGAACCTCCACCTTTTATAGTTTAAATAGCTTCCTTTTGACCGTCCGCATCGATTGAGACGTCAACCGCCCCGATCGGACGACGAAAACTTGGAGAAATTGAATTTAATCGAGTGCCACGCCCTCGACAAATTCTTTGTTTTTCCTTAATAACTTTAAATTTTTTCATTAGGCGATTTTTGTTTCTATATCTTATACATAATTCTTGATCGTCCGCATCGATCGAGACATCAACGGGTCTGATCCGACTGCAAAAACTTTGGAAATTTCAATAAAACGTGGGCCACACCCCCGCCCACCGCGCCCATCAAAAATCCACTTAAGCTCAAGTTTTTGCAGTAAAAAATCATACAAAATCGCATATTTCACTGGGTTCCCGCTGGTCGATTTTCAAGATTTTTTCACAGTAATTTTTGTTTTGTTGACGCCCACCTGTTTTTAAGGTTCGGGTGAATTTTTCTTTTTGGAATTTCGAGAAAATCCCGGAAAACCCCAAATTTTATAGTAATTTAATAGACAGTATACCGTTCCGACCGGTTGCAATTGGTATTAATTAATCTTAGTTAGTTTCTAGGTTTTTGTTGATCCGAGGTCGTTAAATAACACCTTTTGGTACATCCTTGCTGACGGAAAACTCAAATTTTCAATTGTTTTTCACGTAAAATAGTAAATTTTTGGTAGTTTTAATTTCAAAATTTCATAAAACGCTCTGTATTGTAGATTTTCTTTAAGTTTCTTATACCAGCATCTGCGTCGTGTTCCTGCGCGTCTTTTGAGACGCTAAGGACCACTCTGCGGGAAATAGGTATTGGAAAATTTGCAATACTCGGCCAATTCGTTTTAAATCAGTGTTTTTCTTAAATATTTTCAAAATTTTCCATTGAACCTCCACCTTTTATAGTTTAAATAGCTTCCTTTTGACCGTCCGCATCGATTGAGACGTCAACCGCCCCGATCGGACGACGAAAACTTGGAGAAATTGAATTTAATCGAGTGCCACGCCCTCGACAAATTCTTTGTTTTTCCTTAATAACTTTAAATTTTTTCATTAGGCGATTTTTGTTTCTATATCTTATACATAATTCTTGATCGTCCGCATCGATCGAGACATCAACGGGTCTGATCCGACTGCAAAAACTTTGGAAATTTCAATAAAACGTGGGCCACACCCCCGCCCACCGCGCCCATCAAAAATCCACTTAAGCTCAAGTTTTTGCAGTAAAAAATCATACAAAATCGCATATTTCACTGGGTTCCCGCTGGTCGATTTTCAAGATTTTTTCACAGTAATTTTTGTTTTGTTGACGCCCACCTGTTTTTAAGGTTCGGGTGAATTTTTCTTTTTGGAATTTCGAGAAAATCCCGGAAAACCCCAAATTTTATAGTAATTTAATAGACAGTATACCGTTCCGACCGGTTGCAATTGGTATTAATTAATCTTAGTTAGTTTCTAGGTTTTTGTTGATCCGAGGTCGTTAAATAACACCTTTTGGTACATCCTTGCTGACGGAAAACTCAAATTTTCAATTGTTTTTCACGTAAAATAGTAAATTTTTGGTAGTTTTAATTTCAAAATTTCATAAAACGCTCTGTATTGTAGATTTTCTTTAAGTTTCTTATACCAGCATCTGCGTCGTGTTCCTGCGCGTCTTTTGAGACGCTAAGGACCACTCTGCGGGAAATAGGTATTGGAAAATTTGCAATACTCGGCCAATTCGTTTTAAATCAGTGTTTTTCTTAAATATTTTCAAAATTTTCCATTGAACCTCCACCTTTTATAGTTTAAATAGCTTCCTTTTGACCGTCCGCATCGATTGAGACGTCAACCGCCCCGATCGGACGACGAAAACTTGGAGAAATTGAATTTAATCGAGTGCCACGCCCTCGACAAATTCTTTGTTTTTCCTTAATAACTTTAAATTTTTTCATTAGGCGATTTTTGTTTCTATATCTTATACATAATTCTTGATCGTCCGCATCGATCGAGACATCAACGGGTCTGATCCGACTGCAAAAACTTTGGAAATTTCAATAAAACGTGGGCCACACCCCCGCCCACCGCGCCCATCAAAAATCCACTTAAGCTCAAGTTTTTGCAGTAAAAAATCATACAAAATCGCATATTTCACTGGGTTCCCGCTGGTCGATTTTCAAGATTTTTTCACAGTAATTTTTGTTTTGTTGACGCCCACCTGTTTTTAAGGTTCGGGTGAATTTTTCTTTTTGGAATTTCGAGAAAATCCCGGAAAACCCCAAATTTTATAGTAATTTAATAGACAGTATACCGTTCCGACCGGTTGCAATTGGTATTAATTAATCTTAGTTAGTTTCTAGGTTTTTGTTGATCCGAGGTCGTTAAATAACACCTTTTGGTACATCCTTGCTGACGGAAAACTCAAATTTTCAATTGTTTTTCACGTAAAATAGTAAATTTTTGGTAGTTTTAATTTCAAAATTTCATAAAACGCTCTGTATTGTAGATTTTCTTTAAGTTTCTTATACCAGCATCTGCGTCGTGTTCCTGCGCGTCTTTTGAGACGCTAAGGACCACTCTGCGGGAAATAGGTATTGGAAAATTTGCAATACTCGGCCAATTCGTTTTAAATCAGTGTTTTTCTTAAATATTTTCAAAATTTTCCATTGAACCTCCACCTTTTATAGTTTAAATAGCTTCCTTTTGACCGTCCGCATCGATTGAGACGTCAACCGCCCCGATCGGACGACGAAAACTTGGAGAAATTGAATTTAATCGAGTGCCACGCCCTCGACAAATTCTTTGTTTTTCCTTAATAACTTTAAATTTTTTCATTAGGCGATTTTTGTTTCTATATCTTATACATAATTCTTGATCGTCCGCATCGATCGAGACATCAACGGGTCTGATCCGACTGCAAAAACTTTGGAAATTTCAATAAAACGTGGGCCACACCCCCGCCCACCGCGCCCATCAAAAATCCACTTAAGCTCAAGTTTTTGCAGTAAAAAATCATACAAAATCGCATATTTCACTGGGTTCCCGCTGGTCGATTTTCAAGATTTTTTCACAGTAATTTTTGTTTTGTTGACGCCCACCTGTTTTTAAGGTTCGGGTGAATTTTTCTTTTTGGAATTTCGAGAAAATCCCGGAAAACCCCAAATTTTATAGTAATTTAATAGACAGTATACCGTTCCGACCGGTTGCAATTGGTATTAATTAATCTTAGTTAGTTTCTAGGTTTTTGTTGATCCGAGGTCGTTAAATAACACCTTTTGGTACATCCTTGCTGACGGAAAACTCAAATTTTCAATTGTTTTTCACGTAAAATAGTAAATTTTTGGTAGTTTTAATTTCAAAATTTCATAAAACGCTCTGTATTGTAGATTTTCTTTAAGTTTCTTATACCAGCATCTGCGTCGTGTTCCTGCGCGTCTTTTGAGACGCTAAGGACCACTCTGCGGGAAATAGGTATTGGAAAATTTGCAATACTCGGCCAATTCGTTTTAAATCAGTGTTTTTCTTAAATATTTTCAAAATTTTCCATTGAACCTCCACCTTTTATAGTTTAAATAGCTTCCTTTTGACCGTCCGCATCGATTGAGACGTCAACCGCCCCGATCGGACGACGAAAACTTGGAGAAATTGAATTTAATCGAGTGCCACGCCCTCGACAAATTCTTTGTTTTTCCTTAATAACTTTAAATTTTTTCATTAGGCGATTTTTGTTTCTATATCTTATACATAATTCTTGATCGTCCGCATCGATCGAGACATCAACGGGTCTGATCCGACTGCAAAAACTTTGGAAATTTCAATAAAACGTGGGCCACACCCCCGCCCACCGCGCCCATCAAAAATCCACTTAAGCTCAAGTTTTTGCAGTAAAAAATCATACAAAATCGCATATTTCACTGGGTTCCCGCTGGTCGATTTTCAAGATTTTTTCACAGTAATTTTTGTTTTGTTGACGCCCACCTGTTTTTAAGGTTCGGGTGAATTTTTCTTTTTGGAATTTCGAGAAAATCCCGGAAAACCCCAAATTTTATAGTAATTTAATAGACAGTATACCGTTCCGACCGGTTGCAATTGGTATTAATTAATCTTAGTTAGTTTCTAGGTTTTTGTTGATCCGAGGTCGTTAAATAACACCTTTTGGTACATCCTTGCTGACGGAAAACTCAAATTTTCAATTGTTTTTCACGTAAAATAGTAAATTTTTGGTAGTTTTAATTTCAAAATTTCATAAAACGCTCTGTATTGTAGATTTTCTTTAAGTTTCTTATACCAGCATCTGCGTCGTGTTCCTGCGCGTCTTTTGAGACGCTAAGGACCACTCTGCGGGAAATAGGTATTGGAAAATTTGCAATACTCGGCCAATTCGTTTTAAATCAGTGTTTTTCTTAAATATTTTCAAAATTTTCCATTGAACCTCCACCTTTTATAGTTTAAATAGCTTCCTTTTGACCGTCCGCATCGATTGAGACGTCAACCGCCCCGATCGGACGACGAAAACTTGGAGAAATTGAATTTAATCGAGTGCCACGCCCTCGACAAATTCTTTGTTTTTCCTTAATAACTTTAAATTTTTTCATTAGGCGATTTTTGTTTCTATATCTTATACATAATTCTTGATCGTCCGCATCGATCGAGACATCAACGGGTCTGATCCGACTGCAAAAACTTTGGAAATTTCAATAAAACGTGGGCCACACCCCCGCCCACCGCGCCCATCAAAAATCCACTTAAGCTCAAGTTTTTGCAGTAAAAAATCATACAAAATCGCATATTTCACTGGGTTCCCGCTGGTCGATTTTCAAGATTTTTTCACAGTAATTTTTGTTTTGTTGACGCCCACCTGTTTTTAAGGTTCGGGTGAATTTTTCTTTTTGGAATTTCGAGAAAATCCCGGAAAACCCCAAATTTTATAGTAATTTAATAGACAGTATACCGTTCCGACCGGTTGCAATTGGTATTAATTAATCTTAGTTAGTTTCTAGGTTTTTGTTGATCCGAGGTCGTTAAATAACACCTTTTGGTACATCCTTGCTGACGGAAAACTCAAATTTTCAATTGTTTTTCACGTAAAATAGTAAATTTTTGGTAGTTTTAATTTCAAAATTTCATAAAACGCTCTGTATTGTAGATTTTCTTTAAGTTTCTTATACCAGCATCTGCGTCGTGTTCCTGCGCGTCTTTTGAGACGCTAAGGACCACTCTGCGGGAAATAGGTATTGGAAAATTTGCAATACTCGGCCAATTCGTTTTAAATCAGTGTTTTTCTTAAATATTTTCAAAATTTTCCATTGAACCTCCACCTTTTATAGTTTAAATAGCTTCCTTTTGACCGTCCGCATCGATTGAGACGTCAACCGCCCCGATCGGACGACGAAAACTTGGAGAAATTGAATTTAATCGAGTGCCACGCCCTCGACAAATTCTTTGTTTTTCCTTAATAACTTTAAATTTTTTCATTAGGCGATTTTTGTTTCTATATCTTATACATAATTCTTGATCGTCCGCATCGATCGAGACATCAACGGGTCTGATCCGACTGCAAAAACTTTGGAAATTTCAATAAAACGTGGGCCACACCCCCGCCCACCGCGCCCATCAAAAATCCACTTAAGCTCAAGTTTTTGCAGTAAAAAATCATACAAAATCGCATATTTCACTGGGTTCCCGCTGGTCGATTTTCAAGATTTTTTCACAGTAATTTTTGTTTTGTTGACGCCCACCTGTTTTTAAGGTTCGGGTGAATTTTTCTTTTTGGAATTTCGAGAAAATCCCGGAAAACCCCAAATTTTATAGTAATTTAATAGACAGTATACCGTTCCGACCGGTTGCAATTGGTATTAATTAATCTTAGTTAGTTTCTAGGTTTTTGTTGATCCGAGGTCGTTAAATAACACCTTTTGGTACATCCTTGCTGACGGAAAACTCAAATTTTCAATTGTTTTTCACGTAAAATAGTAAATTTTTGGTAGTTTTAATTTCAAAATTTCATAAAACGCTCTGTATTGTAGATTTTCTTTAAGTTTCTTATACCAGCATCTGCGTCGTGTTCCTGCGCGTCTTTTGAGACGCTAAGGACCACTCTGCGGGAAATAGGTATTGGAAAATTTGCAATACTCGGCCAATTCGTTTTAAATCAGTGTTTTTCTTAAATATTTTCAAAATTTTCCATTGAACCTCCACCTTTTATAGTTTAAATAGCTTCCTTTTGACCGTCCGCATCGATTGAGACGTCAACCGCCCCGATCGGACGACGAAAACTTGGAGAAATTGAATTTAATCGAGTGCCACGCCCTCGACAAATTCTTTGTTTTTCCTTAATAACTTTAAATTTTTTCATTAGGCGATTTTTGTTTCTATATCTTATACATAATTCTTGATCGTCCGCATCGATCGAGACATCAACGGGTCTGATCCGACTGCAAAAACTTTGGAAATTTCAATAAAACGTGGGCCACACCCCCGCCCACCGCGCCCATCAAAAATCCACTTAAGCTCAAGTTTTTGCAGTAAAAAATCATACAAAATCGCATATTTCACTGGGTTCCCGCTGGTCGATTTTCAAGATTTTTTCACAGTAATTTTTGTTTTGTTGACGCCCACCTGTTTTTAAGGTTCGGGTGAATTTTTCTTTTTGGAATTTCGAGAAAATCCCGGAAAACCCCAAATTTTATAGTAATTTAATAGACAGTATACCGTTCCGACCGGTTGCAATTGGTATTAATTAATCTTAGTTAGTTTCTAGGTTTTTGTTGATCCGAGGTCGTTAAATAACACCTTTTGGTACATCCTTGCTGACGGAAAACTCAAATTTTCAATTGTTTTTCACGTAAAATAGTAAATTTTTGGTAGTTTTAATTTCAAAATTTCATAAAACGCTCTGTATTGTAGATTTTCTTTAAGTTTCTTATACCAGCATCTGCGTCGTGTTCCTGCGCGTCTTTTGAGACGCTAAGGACCACTCTGCGGGAAATAGGTATTGGAAAATTTGCAATACTCGGCCAATTCGTTTTAAATCAGTGTTTTTCTTAAATATTTTCAAAATTTTCCATTGAACCTCCACCTTTTATAGTTTAAATAGCTTCCTTTTGACCGTCCGCATCGATTGAGACGTCAACCGCCCCGATCGGACGACGAAAACTTGGAGAAATTGAATTTAATCGAGTGCCACGCCCTCGACAAATTCTTTGTTTTTCCTTAATAACTTTAAATTTTTTCATTAGGCGATTTTTGTTTCTATATCTTATACATAATTCTTGATCGTCCGCATCGATCGAGACATCAACGGGTCTGATCCGACTGCAAAAACTTTGGAAATTTCAATAAAACGTGGGCCACACCCCCGCCCACCGCGCCCATCAAAAATCCACTTAAGCTCAAGTTTTTGCAGTAAAAAATCATACAAAATCGCATATTTCACTGGGTTCCCGCTGGTCGATTTTCAAGATTTTTTCACAGTAATTTTTGTTTTGTTGACGCCCACCTGTTTTTAAGGTTCGGGTGAATTTTTCTTTTTGGAATTTCGAGAAAATCCCGGAAAACCCCAAATTTTATAGTAATTTAATAGACAGTATACCGTTCCGACCGGTTGCAATTGGTATTAATTAATCTTAGTTAGTTTCTAGGTTTTTGTTGATCCGAGGTCGTTAAATAACACCTTTTGGTACATCCTTGCTGACGGAAAACTCAAATTTTCAATTGTTTTTCACGTAAAATAGTAAATTTTTGGTAGTTTTAATTTCAAAATTTCATAAAACGCTCTGTATTGTAGATTTTCTTTAAGTTTCTTATACCAGCATCTGCGTCGTGTTCCTGCGCGTCTTTTGAGACGCTAAGGACCACTCTGCGGGAAATAGGTATTGGAAAATTTGCAATACTCGGCCAATTCGTTTTAAATCAGTGTTTTTCTTAAATATTTTCAAAATTTTCCATTGAACCTCCACCTTTTATAGTTTAAATAGCTTCCTTTTGACCGTCCGCATCGATTGAGACGTCAACCGCCCCGATCGGACGACGAAAACTTGGAGAAATTGAATTTAATCGAGTGCCACGCCCTCGACAAATTCTTTGTTTTTCCTTAATAACTTTAAATTTTTTCATTAGGCGATTTTTGTTTCTATATCTTATACATAATTCTTGATCGTCCGCATCGATCGAGACATCAACGGGTCTGATCCGACTGCAAAAACTTTGGAAATTTCAATAAAACGTGGGCCACACCCCCGCCCACCGCGCCCATCAAAAATCCACTTAAGCTCAAGTTTTTGCAGTAAAAAATCATACAAAATCGCATATTTCACTGGGTTCCCGCTGGTCGATTTTCAAGATTTTTTCACAGTAATTTTTGTTTTGTTGACGCCCACCTGTTTTTAAGGTTCGGGTGAATTTTTCTTTTTGGAATTTCGAGAAAATCCCGGAAAACCCCAAATTTTATAGTAATTTAATAGACAGTATACCGTTCCGACCGGTTGCAATTGGTATTAATTAATCTTAGTTAGTTTCTAGGTTTTTGTTGATCCGAGGTCGTTAAATAACACCTTTTGGTACATCCTTGCTGACGGAAAACTCAAATTTTCAATTGTTTTTCACGTAAAATAGTAAATTTTTGGTAGTTTTAATTTCAAAATTTCATAAAACGCTCTGTATTGTAGATTTTCTTTAAGTTTCTTATACCAGCATCTGCGTCGTGTTCCTGCGCGTCTTTTGAGACGCTAAGGACCACTCTGCGGGAAATAGGTATTGGAAAATTTGCAATACTCGGCCAATTCGTTTTAAATCAGTGTTTTTCTTAAATATTTTCAAAATTTTCCATTGAACCTCCACCTTTTATAGTTTAAATAGCTTCCTTTTGACCGTCCGCATCGATTGAGACGTCAACCGCCCCGATCGGACGACGAAAACTTGGAGAAATTGAATTTAATCGAGTGCCACGCCCTCGACAAATTCTTTGTTTTTCCTTAATAACTTTAAATTTTTTCATTAGGCGATTTTTGTTTCTATATCTTATACATAATTCTTGATCGTCCGCATCGATCGAGACATCAACGGGTCTGATCCGACTGCAAAAACTTTGGAAATTTCAATAAAACGTGGGCCACACCCCCGCCCACCGCGCCCATCAAAAATCCACTTAAGCTCAAGTTTTTGCAGTAAAAAATCATACAAAATCGCATATTTCACTGGGTTCCCGCTGGTCGATTTTCAAGATTTTTTCACAGTAATTTTTGTTTTGTTGACGCCCACCTGTTTTTAAGGTTCGGGTGAATTTTTCTTTTTGGAATTTCGAGAAAATCCCGGAAAACCCCAAATTTTATAGTAATTTAATAGACAGTATACCGTTCCGACCGGTTGCAATTGGTATTAATTAATCTTAGTTAGTTTCTAGGTTTTTGTTGATCCGAGGTCGTTAAATAACACCTTTTGGTACATCCTTGCTGACGGAAAACTCAAATTTTCAATTGTTTTTCACGTAAAATAGTAAATTTTTGGTAGTTTTAATTTCAAAATTTCATAAAACGCTCTGTATTGTAGATTTTCTTTAAGTTTCTTATACCAGCATCTGCGTCGTGTTCCTGCGCGTCTTTTGAGACGCTAAGGACCACTCTGCGGGAAATAGGTATTGGAAAATTTGCAATACTCGGCCAATTCGTTTTAAATCAGTGTTTTTCTTAAATATTTTCAAAATTTTCCATTGAACCTCCACCTTTTATAGTTTAAATAGCTTCCTTTTGACCGTCCGCATCGATTGAGACGTCAACCGCCCCGATCGGACGACGAAAACTTGGAGAAATTGAATTTAATCGAGTGCCACGCCCTCGACAAATTCTTTGTTTTTCCTTAATAACTTTAAATTTTTTCATTAGGCGATTTTTGTTTCTATATCTTATACATAATTCTTGATCGTCCGCATCGATCGAGACATCAACGGGTCTGATCCGACTGCAAAAACTTTGGAAATTTCAATAAAACGTGGGCCACACCCCCGCCCACCGCGCCCATCAAAAATCCACTTAAGCTCAAGTTTTTGCAGTAAAAAATCATACAAAATCGCATATTTCACTGGGTTCCCGCTGGTCGATTTTCAAGATTTTTTCACAGTAATTTTTGTTTTGTTGACGCCCACCTGTTTTTAAGGTTCGGGTGAATTTTTCTTTTTGGAATTTCGAGAAAATCCCGGAAAACCCCAAATTTTATAGTAATTTAATAGACAGTATACCGTTCCGACCGGTTGCAATTGGTATTAATTAATCTTAGTTAGTTTCTAGGTTTTTGTTGATCCGAGGTCGTTAAATAACACCTTTTGGTACATCCTTGCTGACGGAAAACTCAAATTTTCAATTGTTTTTCACGTAAAATAGTAAATTTTTGGTAGTTTTAATTTCAAAATTTCATAAAACGCTCTGTATTGTAGATTTTCTTTAAGTTTCTTATACCAGCATCTGCGTCGTGTTCCTGCGCGTCTTTTGAGACGCTAAGGACCACTCTGCGGGAAATAGGTATTGGAAAATTTGCAATACTCGGCCAATTCGTTTTAAATCAGTGTTTTTCTTAAATATTTTCAAAATTTTCCATTGAACCTCCACCTTTTATAGTTTAAATAGCTTCCTTTTGACCGTCCGCATCGATTGAGACGTCAACCGCCCCGATCGGACGACGAAAACTTGGAGAAATTGAATTTAATCGAGTGCCACGCCCTCGACAAATTCTTTGTTTTTCCTTAATAACTTTAAATTTTTTCATTAGGCGATTTTTGTTTCTATATCTTATACATAATTCTTGATCGTCCGCATCGATCGAGACATCAACGGGTCTGATCCGACTGCAAAAACTTTGGAAATTTCAATAAAACGTGGGCCACACCCCCGCCCACCGCGCCCATCAAAAATCCACTTAAGCTCAAGTTTTTGCAGTAAAAAATCATACAAAATCGCATATTTCACTGGGTTCCCGCTGGTCGATTTTCAAGATTTTTTCACAGTAATTTTTGTTTTGTTGACGCCCACCTGTTTTTAAGGTTCGGGTGAATTTTTCTTTTTGGAATTTCGAGAAAATCCCGGAAAACCCCAAATTTTATAGTAATTTAATAGACAGTATACCGTTCCGACCGGTTGCAATTGGTATTAATTAATCTTAGTTAGTTTCTAGGTTTTTGTTGATCCGAGGTCGTTAAATAACACCTTTTGGTACATCCTTGCTGACGGAAAACTCAAATTTTCAATTGTTTTTCACGTAAAATAGTAAATTTTTGGTAGTTTTAATTTCAAAATTTCATAAAACGCTCTGTATTGTAGATTTTCTTTAAGTTTCTTATACCAGCATCTGCGTCGTGTTCCTGCGCGTCTTTTGAGACGCTAAGGACCACTCTGCGGGAAATAGGTATTGGAAAATTTGCAATACTCGGCCAATTCGTTTTAAATCAGTGTTTTTCTTAAATATTTTCAAAATTTTCCATTGAACCTCCACCTTTTATAGTTTAAATAGCTTCCTTTTGACCGTCCGCATCGATTGAGACGTCAACCGCCCCGATCGGACGACGAAAACTTGGAGAAATTGAATTTAATCGAGTGCCACGCCCTCGACAAATTCTTTGTTTTTCCTTAATAACTTTAAATTTTTTCATTAGGCGATTTTTGTTTCTATATCTTATACATAATTCTTGATCGTCCGCATCGATCGAGACATCAACGGGTCTGATCCGACTGCAAAAACTTTGGAAATTTCAATAAAACGTGGGCCACACCCCCGCCCACCGCGCCCATCAAAAATCCACTTAAGCTCAAGTTTTTGCAGTAAAAAATCATACAAAATCGCATATTTCACTGGGTTCCCGCTGGTCGATTTTCAAGATTTTTTCACAGTAATTTTTGTTTTGTTGACGCCCACCTGTTTTTAAGGTTCGGGTGAATTTTTCTTTTTGGAATTTCGAGAAAATCCCGGAAAACCCCAAATTTTATAGTAATTTAATAGACAGTATACCGTTCCGACCGGTTGCAATTGGTATTAATTAATCTTAGTTAGTTTCTAGGTTTTTGTTGATCCGAGGTCGTTAAATAACACCTTTTGGTACATCCTTGCTGACGGAAAACTCAAATTTTCAATTGTTTTTCACGTAAAATAGTAAATTTTTGGTAGTTTTAATTTCAAAATTTCATAAAACGCTCTGTATTGTAGATTTTCTTTAAGTTTCTTATACCAGCATCTGCGTCGTGTTCCTGCGCGTCTTTTGAGACGCTAAGGACCACTCTGCGGGAAATAGGTATTGGAAAATTTGCAATACTCGGCCAATTCGTTTTAAATCAGTGTTTTTCTTAAATATTTTCAAAATTTTCCATTGAACCTCCACCTTTTATAGTTTAAATAGCTTCCTTTTGACCGTCCGCATCGATTGAGACGTCAACCGCCCCGATCGGACGACGAAAACTTGGAGAAATTGAATTTAATCGAGTGCCACGCCCTCGACAAATTCTTTGTTTTTCCTTAATAACTTTAAATTTTTTCATTAGGCGATTTTTGTTTCTATATCTTATACATAATTCTTGATCGTCCGCATCGATCGAGACATCAACGGGTCTGATCCGACTGCAAAAACTTTGGAAATTTCAATAAAACGTGGGCCACACCCCCGCCCACCGCGCCCATCAAAAATCCACTTAAGCTCAAGTTTTTGCAGTAAAAAATCATACAAAATCGCATATTTCACTGGGTTCCCGCTCAGTCTCGGTCTGCGTGCGTTCTCGAGCGCACGTCGATCGCAGACGCCTTCCCGCTCTTTTAGCCCCCGCGCTAATTGAGCACCCAAATTTCATAGTTGTTTACCGTACTAAGTTTCTAACGCCGTTTTCACGGCGGACAGTGGCTCGTTAACCGTACTTCTAAATTTCTAACGCCGTTTTCACGGCGAATAGTGGCTTGTTAACCGTACTTCGTGGAACGTGAGCTTCGTCGACGGGGTTTCGTTGTTCCAGGACTTCAAGTGCTGTGTTCGAGTAAGTTATCCGCGTCGTTCTCAACCGCCCTACTGCGTGTAGGGTGGTTTTAGGGAGTTAGTCATCGTTGTTAGGTTCATATATTGTCCCTCCCCAACCCCTCCGCAATGGCTTCCCTAAGCTCTGTTGAGATTAGGAAGAAGTTAGCTGATAGTATCGGTGCTGAAGGCATACATATAAATGCTGACAAGTTCCGTTTCCTAGATTCTCTCATCCCTCATTTCATGACGATAATGTCCACAATGGCCCCTCAGGCCACCCCAGTTCCCCAGACCCCTCAGGTCTTAGGCCCTCCCGCGTCCCCTTCCTCCAGTGACATGGAGTGCGAAGTAGACGCCCCTCCGCGACGCAAACGCGCACCCGCGACCGAGTCATCCTCGGACGCCACCCCAACTGGCCCTGAGTCTCCCTCTTTTACGCTTGTTAAGAAGCGCTCTAAGAAGCGTTCAAAACAAGACCCGGCGCCCTCGACGCCCGTCCCTATACTTCCTGCGGCGTCTTCAACGCCAGCTGCCCCGGTGTCTTCAACACCCGCTCCGGCCCCAACTTCTGTCAAGGCCAAGGTCCCACCACCCGTTTTCCTTCGGGAAAAGGGTAAATGGACCGAGGTCTCGACATTGTGCAATGAGCACAAAATCCATTACATCCGAGCAGCCAACTCGGGTGAATCTATTAAAATCTTAGTCTCGTCGATAGACGACTTTCGAGCTTTAACAAAGCTCCTCACCGATAAGCAATATGCTTATCACACTTATGCTCTGTCAGAAGAGCGTAAGATCAGAGCGGTACTCAGGGGAATCCCGTTCGAATTATCGAACGAGGCCATCCTGGAGGATCTGCAGTCCCAAGGCTTCCCGGCACTCGCGGTGCATAAAATGCACAGCAAGTACGGGAGGCAACACCCTCTCGCTTTGGTGATTCTCGCCAACGTCCCCAAGTCCAGAGAGATCCTGAAAGGGGTTAGCTCTATTTGCGGCCTCTCTGGGATCTCAATCGAGGCGCCTCATCGCCGCGGTCATCCCGGCCAGTGCCATCGGTGCCAGTTGTACGGGCACGCGGCAGCCAACTGCCGCGCACCGCCCAGGTGCGTCAAGTGCCTGGTCCCGCACTTCACTAAGGAGTGCAATCGCACTCCTGAAACTCCCTCTCCTCCCGATTGCGTGCTTTGTGGCCAGTCCGGCCACACCGCAAACTACAGGGGCTGCCCTCGTGCACCCCGTTGTATGCGCTCCAATTTCAAAAGGGCGGCTCCCAAACAGGCCCCGCGCCTTTCTCAAGAAAACTTTCCGCCGCTGCGTAGCCGGGTTCCTCCGGCTGCAAAGCCTACTCAGCCCAAGCCTGCTCCAGAAAACTGGAGGCAGCGTCCCGCATCGAATCCCATCCCGGCTCCTCGCCCATACAAACCCACTCCTCAACCCTCCGTAGCAGACGATATGCGTATCGTCTGCGACGCTATTAAAAATGTCGATGTTAGTGAAATCGCAGTCTTAGCCCGTAAACTTAGGGCTTCACGTACTCCGACAGAGCGTTTGCTAGCTCTGGCGGAGCATAGTTCCCTTCTCAATTCATTGTAGGTTCATTTAAATGAATTGATCCCTAAATCATGCTTCGGCCGACCTCTGCCCAGCCCCGGCTTCACCGGAGGCTGCCCAGAACGGCCACCAACTCCTGTCCCTTTGAGCACCTTCAGTGCAACTTTCACTACAGGCGGAAGACCCGCTAGCGGGTCTCCGCCAGCGCGCCCAACTTCCCGACGGGTGTCGCTTCCGATGAAGGCTAAAGGTATACGCTTACCACAGCCAACAGGTGGTTTTTAGTGGGTAGGTGCCATTCTGGTGAGTCCCACATAACCCCCCCGCAGAGGAATTTACCTGCGGGCGGGTATGCATGACGCATCTTCCACCTCCCTCCCGTGAGGGTGCCTCGGCAGCAAAAAAAAAAAAAAAAAAAAAAGGGTTCCCGCTGGTCGATTTTCAAGATTTTTTCACAGTAATTTTTGTTTTGTTGACGCCCACCTGTTTTTAAGGTTCGGGTGAATTTTTCTTTTTGGAATTTCGAGAAAATCCCGGAAAACCCCAAATTTTATAGTAATTTAATAGACAGTATACCGTTCCGACCGGTTGCAATTGGTATTAATTAATCTTAGTTAGTTTCTAGGTTTTTGTTGATCCGAGGTCGTTAAATAACACCTTTTGGTACATCCTTGCTGACGGAAAACTCAAATTTTCAATTGTTTTTCACGTAAAATAGTAAATTTTTGGTAGTTTTAATTTCAAAATTTCATAAAACGCTCTGTATTGTAGATTTTCTTTAAGTTTCTTATACCAGCATCTGCGTCGTGTTCCTGCGCGTCTTTTGAGACGCTAAGGACCACTCTGCGGGAAATAGGTATTGGAAAATTTGCAATACTCGGCCAATTCGTTTTAAATCAGTGTTTTTCTTAAATATTTTCAAAATTTTCCATTGAACCTCCACCTTTTATAGTTTAAATAGCTTCCTTTTGACCGTCCGCATCGATTGAGACGTCAACCGCCCCGATCGGACGACGAAAACTTGGAGAAATTGAATTTAATCGAGTGCCACGCCCTCGACAAATTCTTTGTTTTTCCTTAATAACTTTAAATTTTTTCATTAGGCGATTTTTGTTTCTATATCTTATACATAATTCTTGATCGTCCGCATCGATCGAGACATCAACGGGTCTGATCCGACTGCAAAAACTTTGGAAATTTCAATAAAACGTGGGCCACACCCCCGCCCACCGCGCCCATCAAAAATCCACTTAAGCTCAAGTTTTTGCAGTAAAAAATCATACAAAATCGCATATTTCACTGGGTTCCCGCTGGTCGATTTTCAAGATTTTTTCACAGTAATTTTTGTTTTGTTGACGCCCACCTGTTTTTAAGGTTCGGGTGAATTTTTCTTTTTGGAATTTCGAGAAAATCCCGGAAAACCCCAAATTTTATAGTAATTTAATAGACAGTATACCGTTCCGACCGGTTGCAATTGGTATTAATTAATCTTAGTTAGTTTCTAGGTTTTTGTTGATCCGAGGTCGTTAAATAACACCTTTTGGTACATCCTTGCTGACGGAAAACTCAAATTTTCAATTGTTTTTCACGTAAAATAGTAAATTTTTGGTAGTTTTAATTTCAAAATTTCATAAAACGCTCTGTATTGTAGATTTTCTTTAAGTTTCTTATACCAGCATCTGCGTCGTGTTCCTGCGCGTCTTTTGAGACGCTAAGGACCACTCTGCGGGAAATAGGTATTGGAAAATTTGCAATACTCGGCCAATTCGTTTTAAATCAGTGTTTTTCTTAAATATTTTCAAAATTTTCCATTGAACCTCCACCTTTTATAGTTTAAATAGCTTCCTTTTGACCGTCCGCATCGATTGAGACGTCAACCGCCCCGATCGGACGACGAAAACTTGGAGAAATTGAATTTAATCGAGTGCCACGCCCTCGACAAATTCTTTGTTTTTCCTTAATAACTTTAAATTTTTTCATTAGGCGATTTTTGTTTCTATATCTTATACATAATTCTTGATCGTCCGCATCGATCGAGACATCAACGGGTCTGATCCGACTGCAAAAACTTTGGAAATTTCAATAAAACGTGGGCCACACCCCCGCCCACCGCGCCCATCAAAAATCCACTTAAGCTCAAGTTTTTGCAGTAAAAAATCATACAAAATCGCATATTTCACTGGGTTCCCGCTGGTCGATTTTCAAGATTTTTTCACAGTAATTTTTGTTTTGTTGACGCCCACCTGTTTTTAAGGTTCGGGTGAATTTTTCTTTTTGGAATTTCGAGAAAATCCCGGAAAACCCCAAATTTTATAGTAATTTAATAGACAGTATACCGTTCCGACCGGTTGCAATTGGTATTAATTAATCTTAGTTAGTTTCTAGGTTTTTGTTGATCCGAGGTCGTTAAATAACACCTTTTGGTACATCCTTGCTGACGGAAAACTCAAATTTTCAATTGTTTTTCACGTAAAATAGTAAATTTTTGGTAGTTTTAATTTCAAAATTTCATAAAACGCTCTGTATTGTAGATTTTCTTTAAGTTTCTTATACCAGCATCTGCGTCGTGTTCCTGCGCGTCTTTTGAGACGCTAAGGACCACTCTGCGGGAAATAGGTATTGGAAAATTTGCAATACTCGGCCAATTCGTTTTAAATCAGTGTTTTTCTTAAATATTTTCAAAATTTTCCATTGAACCTCCACCTTTTATAGTT
The DNA here is from genome assembly GCA_923062675.1 of Marasmarcha lunaedactyla. Taxonomy (NCBI): domain Eukaryota; kingdom Metazoa; phylum Arthropoda; class Insecta; order Lepidoptera; family Pterophoridae; genus Marasmarcha; species Marasmarcha lunaedactyla. Next base: position 20,225 of record CAKLPU010000005.1, on the reverse strand, counting down.
TAAATAGCTTCCTTTTGACCGTCCGCATCGATTGAGACGTCAACCGCCCCGATCGGACGACGAAAACTTGGAGAAATTGAATTTAATCGAGTGCCACGCCCTCGACAAATTCTTTGTTTTTCCTTAATAACTTTAAATTTTTTCATTAGGCGATTTTTGTTTCTATATCTTATACATAATTCTTGATCGTCCGCATCGATCGAGACATCAACGGGTCTGATCCGACTGCAAAAACTTTGGAAATTTCAATAAAACGTGGGCCACACCCCCGCCCACCGCGCCCATCAAAAATCCACTTAAGCTCAAGTTTTTGCAGTAAAAAATCATACAAAATCGCATATTTCACTGGGTTCCCGCTGGTCGATTTTCAAGATTTTTTCACAGTAATTTTTGTTTTGTTGACGCCCACCTGTTTTTAAGGTTCGGGTGAATTTTTCTTTTTGGAATTTCGAGAAAATCCCGGAAAACCCCAAATTTTATAGTAATTTAATAGACAGTATACCGTTCCGACCGGTTGCAATTGGTATTAATTAATCTTAGTTAGTTTCTAGGTTTTTGTTGATCCGAGGTCGTTAAATAACACCTTTTGGTACATCCTTGCTGACGGAAAACTCAAATTTTCAATTGTTTTTCACGTAAAATAGTAAATTTTTGGTAGTTTTAATTTCAAAATTTCATAAAACGCTCTGTATTGTAGATTTTCTTTAAGTTTCTTATACCAGCATCTGCGTCGTGTTCCTGCGCGTCTTTTGAGACGCTAAGGACCACTCTGCGGGAAATAGGTATTGGAAAATTTGCAATACTCGGCCAATTCGTTTTAAATCAGTGTTTTTCTTAAATATTTTCAAAATTTTCCATTGAACCTCCACCTTTTATAGTTTAAATAGCTTCCTTTTGACCGTCCGCATCGATTGAGACGTCAACCGCCCCGATCGGACGACGAAAACTTGGAGAAATTGAATTTAATCGAGTGCCACGCCCTCGACAAATTCTTTGTTTTTCCTTAATAACTTTAAATTTTTTCATTAGGCGATTTTTGTTTCTATATCTTATACATAATTCTTGATCGTCCGCATCGATCGAGACATCAACGGGTCTGATCCGACTGCAAAAACTTTGGAAATTTCAATAAAACGTGGGCCACACCCCCGCCCACCGCGCCCATCAAAAATCCACTTAAGCTCAAGTTTTTGCAGTAAAAAATCATACAAAATCGCATATTTCACTGGGTTCCCGCTGGTCGATTTTCAAGATTTTTTCACAGTAATTTTTGTTTTGTTGACGCCCACCTGTTTTTAAGGTTCGGGTGAATTTTTCTTTTTGGAATTTCGAGAAAATCCCGGAAAACCCCAAATTTTATAGTAATTTAATAGACAGTATACCGTTCCGACCGGTTGCAATTGGTATTAATTAATCTTAGTTAGTTTCTAGGTTTTTGTTGATCCGAGGTCGTTAAATAACACCTTTTGGTACATCCTTGCTGACGGAAAACTCAAATTTTCAATTGTTTTTCACGTAAAATAGTAAATTTTTGGTAGTTTTAATTTCAAAATTTCATAAAACGCTCTGTATTGTAGATTTTCTTTAAGTTTCTTATACCAGCATCTGCGTCGTGTTCCTGCGCGTCTTTTGAGACGCTAAGGACCACTCTGCGGGAAATAGGTATTGGAAAATTTGCAATACTCGGCCAATTCGTTTTAAATCAGTGTTTTTCTTAAATATTTTCAAAATTTTCCATTGAACCTCCACCTTTTATAGTTTAAATAGCTTCCTTTTGACCGTCCGCATCGATTGAGACGTCAACCGCCCCGATCGGACGACGAAAACTTGGAGAAATTGAATTTAATCGAGTGCCACGCCCTCGACAAATTCTTTGTTTTTCCTTAATAACTTTAAATTTTTTCATTAGGCGATTTTTGTTTCTATATCTTATACATAATTCTTGATCGTCCGCATCGATCGAGACATCAACGGGTCTGATCCGACTGCAAAAACTTTGGAAATTTCAATAAAACGTGGGCCACACCCCCGCCCACCGCGCCCATCAAAAATCCACTTAAGCTCAAGTTTTTGCAGTAAAAAATCATACAAAATCGCATATTTCACTGGGTTCCCGCTGGTCGATTTTCAAGATTTTTTCACAGTAATTTTTGTTTTGTTGACGCCCACCTGTTTTTAAGGTTCGGGTGAATTTTTCTTTTTGGAATTTCGAGAAAATCCCGGAAAACCCCAAATTTTATAGTAATTTAATAGACAGTATACCGTTCCGACCGGTTGCAATTGGTATTAATTAATCTTAGTTAGTTTCTAGGTTTTTGTTGATCCGAGGTCGTTAAATAACACCTTTTGGTACATCCTTGCTGACGGAAAACTCAAATTTTCAATTGTTTTTCACGTAAAATAGTAAATTTTTGGTAGTTTTAATTTCAAAATTTCATAAAACGCTCTGTATTGTAGATTTTCTTTAAGTTTCTTATACCAGCATCTGCGTCGTGTTCCTGCGCGTCTTTTGAGACGCTAAGGACCACTCTGCGGGAAATAGGTATTGGAAAATTTGCAATACTCGGCCAATTCGTTTTAAATCAGTGTTTTTCTTAAATATTTTCAAAATTTTCCATTGAACCTCCACCTTTTATAGTTTAAATAGCTTCCTTTTGACCGTCCGCATCGATTGAGACGTCAACCGCCCCGATCGGACGACGAAAACTTGGAGAAATTGAATTTAATCGAGTGCCACGCCCTCGACAAATTCTTTGTTTTTCCTTAATAACTTTAAATTTTTTCATTAGGCGATTTTTGTTTCTATATCTTATACATAATTCTTGATCGTCCGCATCGATCGAGACATCAACGGGTCTGATCCGACTGCAAAAACTTTGGAAATTTCAATAAAACGTGGGCCACACCCCCGCCCACCGCGCCCATCAAAAATCCACTTAAGCTCAAGTTTTTGCAGTAAAAAATCATACAAAATCGCATATTTCACTGGGTTCCCGCTGGTCGATTTTCAAGATTTTTTCACAGTAATTTTTGTTTTGTTGACGCCCACCTGTTTTTAAGGTTCGGGTGAATTTTTCTTTTTGGAATTTCGAGAAAATCCCGGAAAACCCCAAATTTTATAGTAATTTAATAGACAGTATACCGTTCCGACCGGTTGCAATTGGTATTAATTAATCTTAGTTAGTTTCTAGGTTTTTGTTGATCCGAGGTCGTTAAATAACACCTTTTGGTACATCCTTGCTGACGGAAAACTCAAATTTTCAATTGTTTTTCACGTAAAATAGTAAATTTTTGGTAGTTTTAATTTCAAAATTTCATAAAACGCTCTGTATTGTAGATTTTCTTTAAGTTTCTTATACCAGCATCTGCGTCGTGTTCCTGCGCGTCTTTTGAGACGCTAAGGACCACTCTGCGGGAAATAGGTATTGGAAAATTTGCAATACTCGGCCAATTCGTTTTAAATCAGTGTTTTTCTTAAATATTTTCAAAATTTTCCATTGAACCTCCACCTTTTATAGTTTAAATAGCTTCCTTTTGACCGTCCGCATCGATTGAGACGTCAACCGCCCCGATCGGACGACGAAAACTTGGAGAAATTGAATTTAATCGAGTGCCACGCCCTCGACAAATTCTTTGTTTTTCCTTAATAACTTTAAATTTTTTCATTAGGCGATTTTTGTTTCTATATCTTATACATAATTCTTGATCGTCCGCATCGATCGAGACATCAACGGGTCTGATCCGACTGCAAAAACTTTGGAAATTTCAATAAAACGTGGGCCACACCCCCGCCCACCGCGCCCATCAAAAATCCACTTAAGCTCAAGTTTTTGCAGTAAAAAATCATACAAAATCGCATATTTCACTGGGTTCCCGCTGGTCGATTTTCAAGATTTTTTCACAGTAATTTTTGTTTTGTTGACGCCCACCTGTTTTTAAGGTTCGGGTGAATTTTTCTTTTTGGAATTTCGAGAAAATCCCGGAAAACCCCAAATTTTATAGTAATTTAATAGACAGTATACCGTTCCGACCGGTTGCAATTGGTATTAATTAATCTTAGTTAGTTTCTAGGTTTTTGTTGATCCGAGGTCGTTAAATAACACCTTTTGGTACATCCTTGCTGACGGAAAACTCAAATTTTCAATTGTTTTTCACGTAAAATAGTAAATTTTTGGTAGTTTTAATTTCAAAATTTCATAAAACGCTCTGTATTGTAGATTTTCTTTAAGTTTCTTATACCAGCATCTGCGTCGTGTTCCTGCGCGTCTTTTGAGACGCTAAGGACCACTCTGCGGGAAATAGGTATTGGAAAATTTGCAATACTCGGCCAATTCGTTTTAAATCAGTGTTTTTCTTAAATATTTTCAAAATTTTCCATTGAACCTCCACCTTTTATAGTTTAAATAGCTTCCTTTTGACCGTCCGCATCGATTGAGACGTCAACCGCCCCGATCGGACGACGAAAACTTGGAGAAATTGAATTTAATCGAGTGCCACGCCCTCGACAAATTCTTTGTTTTTCCTTAATAACTTTAAATTTTTTCATTAGGCGATTTTTGTTTCTATATCTTATACATAATTCTTGATCGTCCGCATCGATCGAGACATCAACGGGTCTGATCCGACTGCAAAAACTTTGGAAATTTCAATAAAACGTGGGCCACACCCCCGCCCACCGCGCCCATCAAAAATCCACTTAAGCTCAAGTTTTTGCAGTAAAAAATCATACAAAATCGCATATTTCACTGGGTTCCCGCTGGTCGATTTTCAAGATTTTTTCACAGTAATTTTTGTTTTGTTGACGCCCACCTGTTTTTAAGGTTCGGGTGAATTTTTCTTTTTGGAATTTCGAGAAAATCCCGGAAAACCCCAAATTTTATAGTAATTTAATAGACAGTATACCGTTCCGACCGGTTGCAATTGGTATTAATTAATCTTAGTTAGTTTCTAGGTTTTTGTTGATCCGAGGTCGTTAAATAACACCTTTTGGTACATCCTTGCTGACGGAAAACTCAAATTTTCAATTGTTTTTCACGTAAAATAGTAAATTTTTGGTAGTTTTAATTTCAAAATTTCATAAAACGCTCTGTATTGTAGATTTTCTTTAAGTTTCTTATACCAGCATCTGCGTCGTGTTCCTGCGCGTCTTTTGAGACGCTAAGGACCACTCTGCGGGAAATAGGTATTGGAAAATTTGCAATACTCGGCCAATTCGTTTTAAATCAGTGTTTTTCTTAAATATTTTCAAAATTTTCCATTGAACCTCCACCTTTTATAGTTTAAATAGCTTCCTTTTGACCGTCCGCATCGATTGAGACGTCAACCGCCCCGATCGGACGACGAAAACTTGGAGAAATTGAATTTAATCGAGTGCCACGCCCTCGACAAATTCTTTGTTTTTCCTTAATAACTTTAAATTTTTTCATTAGGCGATTTTTGTTTCTATATCTTATACATAATTCTTGATCGTCCGCATCGATCGAGACATCAACGGGTCTGATCCGACTGCAAAAACTTTGGAAATTTCAATAAAACGTGGGCCACACCCCCGCCCACCGCGCCCATCAAAAATCCACTTAAGCTCAAGTTTTTGCAGTAAAAAATCATACAAAATCGCATATTTCACTGGGTTCCCGCTGGTCGATTTTCAAGATTTTTTCACAGTAATTTTTGTTTTGTTGACGCCCACCTGTTTTTAAGGTTCGGGTGAATTTTTCTTTTTGGAATTTCGAGAAAATCCCGGAAAACCCCAAATTTTATAGTAATTTAATAGACAGTATACCGTTCCGACCGGTTGCAATTGGTATTAATTAATCTTAGTTAGTTTCTAGGTTTTTGTTGATCCGAGGTCGTTAAATAACACCTTTTGGTACATCCTTGCTGACGGAAAACTCAAATTTTCAATTGTTTTTCACGTAAAATAGTAAATTTTTGGTAGTTTTAATTTCAAAATTTCATAAAACGCTCTGTATTGTAGATTTTCTTTAAGTTTCTTATACCAGCATCTGCGTCGTGTTCCTGCGCGTCTTTTGAGACGCTAAGGACCACTCTGCGGGAAATAGGTATTGGAAAATTTGCAATACTCGGCCAATTCGTTTTAAATCAGTGTTTTTCTTAAATATTTTCAAAATTTTCCATTGAACCTCCACCTTTTATAGTTTAAATAGCTTCCTTTTGACCGTCCGCATCGATTGAGACGTCAACCGCCCCGATCGGACGACGAAAACTTGGAGAAATTGAATTTAATCGAGTGCCACGCCCTCGACAAATTCTTTGTTTTTCCTTAATAACTTTAAATTTTTTCATTAGGCGATTTTTGTTTCTATATCTTATACATAATTCTTGATCGTCCGCATCGATCGAGACATCAACGGGTCTGATCCGACTGCAAAAACTTTGGAAATTTCAATAAAACGTGGGCCACACCCCCGCCCACCGCGCCCATCAAAAATCCACTTAAGCTCAAGTTTTTGCAGTAAAAAATCATACAAAATCGCATATTTCACTGGGTTCCCGCTGGTCGATTTTCAAGATTTTTTCACAGTAATTTTTGTTTTGTTGACGCCCACCTGTTTTTAAGGTTCGGGTGAATTTTTCTTTTTGGAATTTCGAGAAAATCCCGGAAAACCCCAAATTTTATAGTAATTTAATAGACAGTATACCGTTCCGACCGGTTGCAATTGGTATTAATTAATCTTAGTTAGTTTCTAGGTTTTTGTTGATCCGAGGTCGTTAAATAACACCTTTTGGTACATCCTTGCTGACGGAAAACTCAAATTTTCAATTGTTTTTCACGTAAAATAGTAAATTTTTGGTAGTTTTAATTTCAAAATTTCATAAAACGCTCTGTATTGTAGATTTTCTTTAAGTTTCTTATACCAGCATCTGCGTCGTGTTCCTGCGCGTCTTTTGAGACGCTAAGGACCACTCTGCGGGAAATAGGTATTGGAAAATTTGCAATACTCGGCCAATTCGTTTTAAATCAGTGTTTTTCTTAAATATTTTCAAAATTTTCCATTGAACCTCCACCTTTTATAGTTTAAATAGCTTCCTTTTGACCGTCCGCATCGATTGAGACGTCAACCGCCCCGATCGGACGACGAAAACTTGGAGAAATTGAATTTAATCGAGTGCCACGCCCTCGACAAATTCTTTGTTTTTCCTTAATAACTTTAAATTTTTTCATTAGGCGATTTTTGTTTCTATATCTTATACATAATTCTTGATCGTCCGCATCGATCGAGACATCAACGGGTCTGATCCGACTGCAAAAACTTTGGAAATTTCAATAAAACGTGGGCCACACCCCCGCCCACCGCGCCCATCAAAAATCCACTTAAGCTCAAGTTTTTGCAGTAAAAAATCATACAAAATCGCATATTTCACTGGGTTCCCGCTGGTCGATTTTCAAGATTTTTTCACAGTAATTTTTGTTTTGTTGACGCCCACCTGTTTTTAAGGTTCGGGTGAATTTTTCTTTTTGGAATTTCGAGAAAATCCCGGAAAACCCCAAATTTTATAGTAATTTAATAGACAGTATACCGTTCCGACCGGTTGCAATTGGTATTAATTAATCTTAGTTAGTTTCTAGGTTTTTGTTGATCCGAGGTCGTTAAATAACACCTTTTGGTACATCCTTGCTGACGGAAAACTCAAATTTTCAATTGTTTTTCACGTAAAATAGTAAATTTTTGGTAGTTTTAATTTCAAAATTTCATAAAACGCTCTGTATTGTAGATTTTCTTTAAGTTTCTTATACCAGCATCTGCGTCGTGTTCCTGCGCGTCTTTTGAGACGCTAAGGACCACTCTGCGGGAAATAGGTATTGGAAAATTTGCAATACTCGGCCAATTCGTTTTAAATCAGTGTTTTTCTTAAATATTTTCAAAATTTTCCATTGAACCTCCACCTTTTATAGTTTAAATAGCTTCCTTTTGACCGTCCGCATCGATTGAGACGTCAACCGCCCCGATCGGACGACGAAAACTTGGAGAAATTGAATTTAATCGAGTGCCACGCCCTCGACAAATTCTTTGTTTTTCCTTAATAACTTTAAATTTTTTCATTAGGCGATTTTTGTTTCTATATCTTATACATAATTCTTGATCGTCCGCATCGATCGAGACATCAACGGGTCTGATCCGACTGCAAAAACTTTGGAAATTTCAATAAAACGTGGGCCACACCCCCGCCCACCGCGCCCATCAAAAATCCACTTAAGCTCAAGTTTTTGCAGTAAAAAATCATACAAAATCGCATATTTCACTGGGTTCCCGCTGGTCGATTTTCAAGATTTTTTCACAGTAATTTTTGTTTTGTTGACGCCCACCTGTTTTTAAGGTTCGGGTGAATTTTTCTTTTTGGAATTTCGAGAAAATCCCGGAAAACCCCAAATTTTATAGTAATTTAATAGACAGTATACCGTTCCGACCGGTTGCAATTGGTATTAATTAATCTTAGTTAGTTTCTAGGTTTTTGTTGATCCGAGGTCGTTAAATAACACCTTTTGGTACATCCTTGCTGACGGAAAACTCAAATTTTCAATTGTTTTTCACGTAAAATAGTAAATTTTTGGTAGTTTTAATTTCAAAATTTCATAAAACGCTCTGTATTGTAGATTTTCTTTAAGTTTCTTATACCAGCATCTGCGTCGTGTTCCTGCGCGTCTTTTGAGACGCTAAGGACCACTCTGCGGGAAATAGGTATTGGAAAATTTGCAATACTCGGCCAATTCGTTTTAAATCAGTGTTTTTCTTAAATATTTTCAAAATTTTCCATTGAACCTCCACCTTTTATAGTTTAAATAGCTTCCTTTTGACCGTCCGCATCGATTGAGACGTCAACCGCCCCGATCGGACGACGAAAACTTGGAGAAATTGAATTTAATCGAGTGCCACGCCCTCGACAAATTCTTTGTTTTTCCTTAATAACTTTAAATTTTTTCATTAGGCGATTTTTGTTTCTATATCTTATACATAATTCTTGATCGTCCGCATCGATCGAGACATCAACGGGTCTGATCCGACTGCAAAAACTTTGGAAATTTCAATAAAACGTGGGCCACACCCCCGCCCACCGCGCCCATCAAAAATCCACTTAAGCTCAAGTTTTTGCAGTAAAAAATCATACAAAATCGCATATTTCACTGGGTTCCCGCTGGTCGATTTTCAAGATTTTTTCACAGTAATTTTTGTTTTGTTGACGCCCACCTGTTTTTAAGGTTCGGGTGAATTTTTCTTTTTGGAATTTCGAGAAAATCCCGGAAAACCCCAAATTTTATAGTAATTTAATAGACAGTATACCGTTCCGACCGGTTGCAATTGGTATTAATTAATCTTAGTTAGTTTCTAGGTTTTTGTTGATCCGAGGTCGTTAAATAACACCTTTGGTACATCCTTGCTGACGGAAAACTCAAATTTTCAATTGTTTTTCACGTAAAATAGTAAATTTTTGGTAGTTTTAATTTCAAAATTTCATAAAACGCTCTGTATTGTAGATTTTCTTTAAGTTTCTTATACCAGCATCTGCGTCGTGTTCCTGCGCGTCTTTTGAGACGCTAAGGACCACTCTGCGGGAAATAGGTATTGGAAAATTTGCAATACTCGGCCAATTCGTTTTAAATCAGTGTTTTTCTTAAATATTTTCAAAATTTTCCATTGAACCTCCACCTTTTATAGTTTAAATAGCTTCCTTTTGACCGTCCGCATCGATTGAGACGTCAACCGCCCCGATCGGACGACGAAAACTTGGAGAAATTGAATTTAATCGAGTGCCACGCCCTCGACAAATTCTTTGTTTTTCCTTAATAACTTTAAATTTTTTCATTAGGCGATTTTTGTTTCTATATCTTATACATAATTCTTGATCGTCCGCATCGATCGAGACATCAACGGGTCTGATCCGACTGCAAAAACTTTGGAAATTTCAATAAAACGTGGGCCACACCCCCGCCCACCGCGCCCATCAAAAATCCACTTAAGCTCAAGTTTTTGCAGTAAAAAATCATACAAAATCGCATATTTCACTGGGTTCCCGCTGGTCGATTTTCAAGATTTTTTCACAGTAATTTTTGTTTTGTTGACGCCCACCTGTTTTTAAGGTTCGGGTGAATTTTTCTTTTTGGAATTTCGAGAAAATCCCGGAAAACCCCAAATTTTATAGTAATTTAATAGACAGTATACCGTTCCGACCGGTTGCAATTGGTATTAATTAATCTTAGTTAGTTTCTAGGTTTTTGTTGATCCGAGGTCGTTAAATAACACCTTTTGGTACATCCTTGCTGACGGAAAACTCAAATTTTCAATTGTTTTTCACGTAAAATAGTAAATTTTTGGTAGTTTTAATTTCAAAATTTCATAAAACGCTCTGTATTGTAGATTTTCTTTAAGTTTCTTATACCAGCATCTGCGTCGTGTTCCTGCGCGTCTTTTGAGACGCTAAGGACCACTCTGCGGGAAATAGGTATTGGAAAATTTGCAATACTCGGCCAATTCGTTTTAAATCAGTGTTTTTCTTAAATATTTTCAAAATTTTCCATTGAACCTCCACCTTTTATAGTTTAAATAGCTTCCTTTTGACCGTCCGCATCGATTGAGACGTCAACCGCCCCGATCGGACGACGAAAACTTGGAGAAATTGAATTTAATCGAGTGCCCACGCCCTCGACAAATTCTTTGTTTTTCCTTAATAACTTTAAATTTTTTCATTAGGCGATTTTTGTTTCTATATCTTATACATAATTCTTGATCGTCCGCATCGATCGAGACATCAACGGGTCTGATCCGACTGCAAAAACTTTGGAAATTTCAATAAAACGTGGGCCACACCCCCGCCCACCGCGCCCATCAAAAATCCACTTAAGCTCAAGTTTTTGCAGTAAAAAATCATACAAAATCGCATATTTCACTGGGTTCCCGCTGGTCGATTTTCAAGATTTTTTCACAGTAATTTTTGTTTTGTTGACGCCCACCTGTTTTTAAGGTTCGGGTGAATTTTTCTTTTTGGAATTTCGAGAAAATCCCGGAAAACCCCAAATTTTATAGTAATTTAATAGACAGTATACCGTTCCGACCGGTTGCAATTGGTATTAATTAATCTTAGTTAGTTTCTAGGTTTTTGTTGATCCGAGGTCGTTAAATAACACCTTTTGGTACATCCTTGCTGACGGAAAACTCAAATTTTCAATTGTTTTTCACGTAAAATAGTAAATTTTTGGTAGTTTTAATTTCAAAATTTCATAAAACGCTCTGTATTGTAGATTTTCTTTAAGTTTCTTATACCAGCATCTGCGTCGTGTTCCTGCGCGTCTTTTGAGACGCTAAGGACCACTCTGCGGGAAATAGGTATTGGAAAATTTGCAATACTCGGCCAATTCGTTTTAAATCAGTGTTTTTCTTAAATATTTTCAAAATTTTCCATTGAACCTCCACCTTTTATAGTTTAAATAGCTTCCTTTTGACCGTCCGCATCGATTGAGACGTCAACCGCCCCGATCGGACGACGAAAACTTGGAGAAATTGAATTTAATCGAGTGCCACGCCCTCGACAAATTCTTTGTTTTTCCTTAATAACTTTAAATTTTTTCATTAGGCGATTTTTGTTTCTATATCTTATACATAATTCTTGATCGTCCGCATCGATCGAGACATCAACGGGTCTGATCCGACTGCAAAAACTTTGGAAATTTCAATAAAACGTGGGCCACACCCCCGCCACCGCGCCCATCAAAAATCCACTTAAGCTCAAGTTTTTGCAGTAAAAAATCATACAAAATCGCATATTTCACTGGGTTCCCGCTGGTCGATTTTCAAGATTTTTTCACAGTAATTTTTGTTTTGTTGACGCCCACCTGTTTTTAAGGTTCGGGTGAATTTTTCTTTTTGGAATTTCGAGAAAATCCCGGAAAACCCCAAATTTTATAGTAATTTAATAGACAGTATACCGTTCCGACCGGTTGCAATTGGTATTAATTAATCTTAGTTAGTTTCTAGGTTTTTGTTGATCCGAGGTCGTTAAATAACACCTTTTGGTACATCCTTGCTGACGGAAAACTCAAATTTTCAATTGTTTTTCACGTAAAATAGTAAATTTTTTGGTAGTTTTAATTCAAAATTTCATAAAACGCTCTGTATTGTAGATTTTCTTTAAGTTTCTTATACCAGCATCTGCGTCGTGTTCCTGCGCGTCTTTTGAGACGCTAAGGACCACTCTGCGGGAAATAGGTATTGGAAAATTTGCAATACTCGGCCAATTCGTTTTAAATCAGTGTTTTTCTTAAATATTTTCAAAATTTTCCATTGAACCTCCACCTTTTATAGTTTAAATAGCTTCCTTTTGACCGTCCGCATCGATTGAGACGTCAACCGCCCCGATCGGACGACGAAAACTTGGAGAAATTGAATTTAATCGAGTGCCACGCCCTCGACAAATTCTTTGTTTTTTCCTTAATAACTTTAAATTTTTTCATTAGGCGATTTTTGTTTCTATATCTTATACATAATTCTTGATCGTCCGCATCGATCGAGACATCAACGGGTCTGATCCGACTGCAAAAACTTTGGAAATTTCAATAAAACGTGGGCCACACCCCCGCCCACCGCGCCCATCAAAAATCCACTTAAGCTCAAGTTTTTGCAGTAAAAAATCATACAAAATCGCATATTTCACTGGGTTCCCGCTGGTCGATTTTCAAGATTTTTTCACAGTAATTTTTGTTTTGTTGACGCCCACCTGTTTTTAAGGTTCGGGTGAATTTTTCTTTTTGGAATTTCGAGAAAATCCCGGAAAACCCCAAATTTTATAGTAATTTAATAGACAGTATACCGTTCCGACCGGTTGCAATTGGTATTAATTAATCTTAGTTAGTTTCTAGGTTTTTGTTGATCCGAGGTCGTTAAATAACACCTTTTGGTACATCCTTGCTGACGGAAAACTCAAATTTTCAATTGTTTTTCACGTAAAATAGTAAATTTTTGGTAGTTTTAATTTCAAAATTTCATAAAACGCTCTGTATTGTAGATTTTCTTTAAGTTTCTTATACCAGCATCTGCGTCGTGTTCCTGCGCGTCTTTTGAGACGCTAAGGACCACTCTGCGGGAAATAGGTATTGGAAAATTTGCAATACTCGGCCAATTCGTTTTAAATCAGTGTTTTTCTTAAATATTTTCAAAATTTTCCATTGAACCTCCACCTTTTATAGTTTAAATAGCTTCCTTTTGACCGTCCGCATCGATTGAGACGTCAACCGCCCCGATCGGACGACGAAAACTTGGAGAAATTGAATTTAATCGAGTGCCACGCCCTCGACAAATTCTTTGTTTTTCCTTAATAACTTTAAATTTTTTCATTAGGCGATTTTTGTTTCTATATCTTATACATAATTCTTGATCGTCCGCATCGATCGAGACATCAACGGGTCTGATCCGACTGCAAAAACTTTGGAAATTTCAATAAAACGTGGGCCACACCCCCGCCCACCGCGCCCATCAAAAATCCACTTAAGCTCAAGTTTTTGCAGTAAAAAATCATACAAAATCGCATATTTCACTGGGTTCCCGCTGGTCGATTTCAAGATTTTTTCACAGTAATTTTTGTTTTGTTGACGCCCACCTGTTTTTAAGGTTCGGGTGAATTTTTCTTTTTGGAATTTCGAGAAAATCCCGGAAAACCCCAAATTTTATAGTAATTTAATAGACAGTATACCGTTCCGACCGGTTGCAATTGGTATTAATTAATCTTAGTTAGTTTCTAGGTTTTTGTTGATCCGAGGTCGTTAAATAACACCTTTTGGTACATCCTTGCTGACGGAAAACTCAAATTTTCAATTGTTTTTCACGTAAAATAGTAAATTTTTGGTAGTTTTAATTTCAAAATTTCATAAAACGCTCTGTATTGTAGATTTTCTTTAAGTTTCTTATACCAGCATCTGCGTCGTGTTCCTGCGCGTCTTTTGAGACGCTAAGGACCACTCTGCGGGAAATAGGTATTGGAAAATTTGCAATACTCGGCCAATTCGTTTTAAATCAGTGTTTTTCTTAAATATTTTCAAAATTTTCCATTGAACCTCCACCTTTTATAGTTTAAATAGCTTCCTTTTGACCGTCCGCATCGATTGAGACGTCAACCGCCCCGATCGGACGACGAAAACTTGGAGAAATTGAATTTAATCGAGTGCCACGCCCTCGACAAATTCTTTGTTTTTCCTTAATAACTTTAAATTTTTTCATTAGGCGATTTTTGTTTCTATATCTTATACATAATTCTTGATCGTCCGCATCGATCGAGACATCAACGGGTCTGATCCGACTGCAAAAACTTTGGAAATTTCAATAAAACGTGGGCCACACCCCCGCCCACCGCGCCATCAAAAATCCACTTAAGCTCAAGTTTTTGCAGTAAAAAATCATACAAAATCGCATATTTCACTGGGTTCCCGCTGGTCGATTTTCAAGATTTTTTCACAGTAATTTTTGTTTTTGTTGACGCCCACCTGTTTTTAAGGTTCGGGTGAATTTTTCTTTTTGGAATTTCGAGAAAATCCCGGAAAACCCCAAATTTTATAGTAATTTAATAGACAGTATACCGTTCCGACCGGTTGCAATTGGTATTAATTAATCTTAGTTAGTTTCTAGGTTTTTGTTGATCCGAGGTCGTTAAATAACACCTTTTGGTACATCCTTGCTGACGGAAAACTCAAATTTTCAATTGTTTTTCACGTAAAATAGTAAATTTTTGGTAGTTTTAATTTCAAAATTTCATAAAACGCTCTGTATTGTAGATTTTCTTTAAGTTTCTTATACCAGCATCTGCGTCGTGTTCCTGCGCGTCTTTTGAGACGCTAAGGACCACTCTGCGGGAAATAGGTATTGGAAAATTTGCAATACTCGGCCAATTCGTTTTAAATCAGTGTTTTTCTTAAATATTTTCAAAATTTTCCATTGAACCTCCACCTTTTATAGTTTAAATAGCTTCCTTTTGACCGTCCGCATCGATTGAGACGTCAACCGCCCCGATCGGACGACGAAAACTTGGAGAAAT
This sequence comes from Marasmarcha lunaedactyla, assembly GCA_923062675.1. Taxonomy (NCBI): domain Eukaryota; kingdom Metazoa; phylum Arthropoda; class Insecta; order Lepidoptera; family Pterophoridae; genus Marasmarcha; species Marasmarcha lunaedactyla. The sequence continues at coordinate 5,189 of CAKLPU010000005.1, read as the reverse complement.
TGAATTTAATCGAGTGCCACGCCCTCGACAAATTCTTTGTTTTTCCTTAATAACTTTAAATTTTTTCATTAGGCGATTTTTGTTTCTATATCTTATACATAATTCTTGATCGTCCGCATCGATCGAGACATCAACGGGTCTGATCCGACTGCAAAAACTTTGGAAATTTCAATAAAACGTGGGCCACACCCCCGCCCACCGCGCCCATCAAAAATCCACTTAAGCTCAAGTTTTTGCAGTAAAAAATCATACAAAATCGCATATTTCACTGGGTTCCCGCTGGTCGATTTTCAAGATTTTTTCACAGTAATTTTTGTTTTGTTGACGCCCACCTGTTTTTAAGGTTCGGGTGAATTTTTCTTTTTGGAATTTCGAGAAAATCCCGGAAAACCCCAAATTTTATAGTAATTTAATAGACAGTATACCGTTCCGACCGGTTGCAATTGGTATTAATTAATCTTAGTTAGTTTCTAGGTTTTTGTTGATCCGAGGTCGTTAAATAACACCTTTTGGTACATCCTTGCTGACGGAAAACTCAAATTTTCAATTGTTTTTCACGTAAAATAGTAAATTTTTGGTAGTTTTAATTTCAAAATTTCATAAAACGCTCTGTATTGTAGATTTTCTTTATGTTTCTTATACCAGCATCTGCGTCGTGTTCCTGCGCGTCTTTTGAGACGCTAAGGACCACTCTGCGGGAAATAGGTATTGGAAAATTTGCAATACTCGGCCAATTCGTTTTAAATCAGTGTTTTTCTTAAATATTTTCAAAATTTTCCATTGAACCTCCACCTTTTATAGTTTAAATAGCTTCCTTTTGACCGTCCGCATCGATTGAGACGTCAACCGCCCCGATCGGACGACGAAAACTTGGAGAAATTGAATTTAATCGAGTGCCACGCCCTCGACAAATTCTTTGTTTTTCCTTAATAACTTTAAATTTTTTCATTAGGCGATTTTTGTTTCTATATCTTATACATAATTCTTGATCGTCCGCATCGATCGAGACATCAACGGGTCTGATCCGACTGCAAAAACTTTGGAAATTTCAATAAAACGTGGGCCACACCCCCGCCCACCGCGCCCATCAAAAATCCACTTAAGCTCAAGTTTTTGCAGTAAAAAATCATACAAAATCGCATATTTCACTGGGTTCCCGCTGGTCGATTTTCAAGATTTTTTCACAGTAATTTTTGTTTTGTTGACGCCCACCTGTTTTTAAGGTTCGGGTGAATTTTTCTTTTTGGAATTTCGAGAAAATCCCGGAAAACCCCAAATTTTATAGTAATTTAATAGACAGTATACCGTTCCGACCGGTTGCAATTGGTATTAATTAATCTTAGTTAGTTTCTAGGTTTTTGTTGATCCGAGGTCGTTAAATAACACCTTTTGGTACATCCTTGCTGACGGAAAACTCAAATTTTCAATTGTTTTTCACGTAAAATAGTAAATTTTTGGTAGTTTTAATTTCAAAATTTCATAAAACGCTCTGTATTGTAGATTTTCTTTAAGTTTCTTATACCAGCATCTGCGTCGTGTTCCTGCGCGTCTTTTGAGACGCTAAGGACCACTCTGCGGGAAATAGGTATTGGAAAATTTGCAATACTCGGCCAATTCGTTTTAAATCAGTGTTTTTCTTAAATATTTTCAAAATTTTCCATTGAACCTCCACCTTTTATAGTTTAAATAGCTTCCTTTTGACCGTCCGCATCGATTGAGACGTCAACCGCCCCGATCGGACGACGAAAACTTGGAGAAATTGAATTTAATCGAGTGCCACGCCCTCGACAAATTCTTTGTTTTTCCTTAATAACTTTAAATTTTTTCATTAGGCGATTTTTGTTTCTATATCTTATACATAATTCTTGATCGTCCGCATCGATCGAGACATCAACGGGTCTGATCCGACTGCAAAAACTTTGGAAATTTCAATAAAACGTGGGCCACACCCCCGCCCACCGCGCCCATCAAAAATCCACTTAAGCTCAAGTTTTTGCAGTAAAAAATCATACAAAATCGCATATTTCACTGGGTTCCCGCTGGTCGATTTTCAAGATTTTTTCACAGTAATTTTTGTTTTGTTGACGCCCACCTGTTTTTAAGGTTCGGGTGAATTTTTCTTTTTGGAATTTCGAGAAAATCCCGGAAAACCCCAAATTTTATAGTAATTTAATAGACAGTATACCGTTCCGACCGGTTGCAATTGGTATTAATTAATCTTAGTTAGTTTCTAGGTTTTTGTTGATCCGAGGTCGTTAAATAACACCTTTTGGTACATCCTTGCTGACGGAAAACTCAAATTTTCAATTGTTTTTCACGTAAAATAGTAAATTTTTGGTAGTTTTAATTTCAAAATTTCATAAAACGCTCTGTATTGTAGATTTTCTTTAAGTTTCTTATACCAGCATCTGCGTCGTGTTCCTGCGCGTCTTTTGAGACGCTAAGGACCACTCTGCGGGAAATAGGTATTGGAAAATTTGCAATACTCGGCCAATTCGTTTTAAATCAGTGTTTTTCTTAAATATTTTCAAAATTTTCCATTGAACCTCCACCTTTTATAGTTTAAATAGCTTCCTTTTGACCGTCCGCATCGATTGAGACGTCAACCGCCCCGATCGGACGACGAAAACTTGGAGAAATTGAATTTAATCGAGTGCCACGCCCTCGACAAATTCTTTGTTTTTCCTTAATAACTTTAAATTTTTTCATTAGGCGATTTTTGTTTCTATATCTTATACATAATTCTTGATCGTCCGCATCGATCGAGACATCAACGGGTCTGATCCGACTGCAAAAACTTTGGAAATTTCAATAAAACGTGGGCCACACCCCCGCCCACCGCGCCCATCAAAAATCCACTTAAGCTCAAGTTTTTGCAGTAAAAAATCATACAAAATCGCATATTTCACTGGGTTCCCGCTGGTCGATTTTCAAGATTTTTTCACAGTAATTTTTGTTTTGTTGACGCCCACCTGTTTTTAAGGTTCGGGTGAATTTTTCTTTTTGGAATTTCGAGAAAATCCCGGAAAACCCCAAATTTTATAGTAATTTAATAGACAGTATACCGTTCCGACCGGTTGCAATTGGTATTAATTAATCTTAGTTAGTTTCTAGGTTTTTGTTGATCCGAGGTCGTTAAATAACACCTTTTGGTACATCCTTGCTGACGGAAAACTCAAATTTTCAATTGTTTTTCACGTAAAATAGTAAATTTTTGGTAGTTTTAATTTCAAAATTTCATAAAACGCTCTGTATTGTAGATTTTCTTTAAGTTTCTTATACCAGCATCTGCGTCGTGTTCCTGCGCGTCTTTTGAGACGCTAAGGACCACTCTGCGGGAAATAGGTATTGGAAAATTTGCAATACTCGGCCAATTCGTTTTAAATCAGTGTTTTTCTTAAATATTTTCAAAATTTTCCATTGAACCTCCACCTTTTATAGTTTAAATAGCTTCCTTTTGACCGTCCGCATCGATTGAGACGTCAACCGCCCCGATCGGACGACGAAAACTTGGAGAAATTGAATTTAATCGAGTGCCACGCCCTCGACAAATTCTTTGTTTTTCCTTAATAACTTTAAATTTTTTCATTAGGCGATTTTTGTTTCTATATCTTATACATAATTCTTGATCGTCCGCATCGATCGAGACATCAACGGGTCTGATCCGACTGCAAAAACTTTGGAAATTTCAATAAAACGTGGGCCACACCCCCGCCCACCGCGCCCATCAAAAATCCACTTAAGCTCAAGTTTTTGCAGTAAAAAATCATACAAAATCGCATATTTCACTGGGTTCCCGCTGGTCGATTTTCAAGATTTTTTCACAGTAATTTTTGTTTTGTTGACGCCCACCTGTTTTTAAGGTTCGGGTGAATTTTTCTTTTTGGAATTTCGAGAAAATCCCGGAAAACCCCAAATTTTATAGTAATTTAATAGACAGTATACCGTTCCGACCGGTTGCAATTGGTATTAATTAATCTTAGTTAGTTTCTAGGTTTTTGTTGATCCGAGGTCGTTAAATAACACCTTTTGGTACATCCTTGCTGACGGAAAACTCAAATTTTCAATTGTTTTTCACGTAAAATAGTAAATTTTTGGTAGTTTTAATTTCAAAATTTCATAAAACGCTCTGTATTGTAGATTTTCTTTAAGTTTCTTATACCAGCATCTGCGTCGTGTTCCTGCGCGTCTTTTGAGACGCTAAGGACCACTCTGCGGGAAATAGGTATTGGAAAATTTGCAATACTCGGCCAATTCGTTTTAAATCAGTGTTTTTCTTAAATATTTTCAAAATTTTCCATTGAACCTCCACCTTTTATAGTTTAAATAGCTTCCTTTTGACCGTCCGCATCGATTGAGACGTCAACCGCCCCGATCGGACGACGAAAACTTGGAGAAATTGAATTTAATCGAGTGCCACGCCCTCGACAAATTCTTTGTTTTTCCTTAATAACTTTAAATTTTTTCATTAGGCGATTTTTGTTTCTATATCTTATACATAATTCTTGATCGTCCGCATCGATCGAGACATCAACGGGTCTGATCCGACTGCAAAAACTTTGGAAATTTCAATAAAACGTGGGCCACACCCCCGCCCACCGCGCCCATCAAAAATCCACTTAAGCTCAAGTTTTTGCAGTAAAAAATCATACAAAATCGCATATTTCACTGGGTTCCCGCTGGTCGATTTTCAAGATTTTTTCACAGTAATTTTTGTTTTGTTGACGCCCACCTGTTTTTAAGGTTCGGGTGAATTTTTCTTTTTGGAATTTCGAGAAAATCCCGGAAAACCCCAAATCTTATAGTAATTTAATAGACAGTATACCGTTCCGACCGGTTGCAATTGGTATTAATTAATCTTAGTTAGTTTCTAGGTTTTTGTTGATCCGAGGTCGTTAAATAACACCTTTTGGTACATCCTTGCTGACGGAAAACTCAAATTTTCAATTGTTTTTCACGTAAAATAGTAAATTTTTGGTAGTTTTAATTTCAAAATTTCATAAAACGCTCTGTATTGTAGATTTTCTTTAAGTTTCTTATACCAGCATCTGCGTCGTGTTCCTGCGCGTCTTTTGAGACGCTAAGGACCACTCTGCGGGAAATAGGTATTGGAAAATTTGCAATACTCGGCCAATTCGTTTTAAATCAGTGTTTTTCTTAAATATTTTCAAAATTTTCCATTGAACCTC
>CAKLPU010000004.1:0-23791 GCA_923062675.1 Marasmarcha lunaedactyla | reverse complement strand
GGCAGGGCAGCACTCTTTGGAGCCGCCTTTGGACGCCGTCTCGCCACCACATTCCACCCCTCGTCCATGGACGCAGGAGCCGGCGGCAGTGGCCGGGGCTCCCGTTGGGGTGGGGCTAGGGCAGGTTGTTTGGCTTTGGCCTTTCCCGTCTTTCCCTTTTGGGACTTCGGGGATGGGCCAGGGCCAGACCTGCCCTGGGACGTCGGGACCGTTGGTGCCACAGGCTTAGGCTGGGGGGCAGCCTTCGCTTTGTCGGCAGCCAGCGGTGGACGGAGGCGCGGTTCGGGGAGCAGCCTCTGCTGCAAACCCTCAAACCGAGCATCGAGCATCTTGCCAACACTGAGCAAGATGCTCCGCTCCAACTCCTGCGCCTTGTCGGAGGATGGGGTCGCCGTTGGGCACGACCTCCCGACACTGACAGGTGGCAGCTCCTCTGCCACCCTGTCTGGGGCACGCCGCATGTCGGCCCGTAATGCGGCCAACTCGCGGCGTAGCTCCGCCAACTCCGTTCGCAGCTGGTCATTGTCCGCCTTATAGCGGTCATTGGCCAGCCGCAGACGGGCCAGCTCCTCCGACGCAGTGCGCTGGTGGAGCTCGCCTACCAGCTCCTTAATGGAGGAGGCAGCATCTCGAAGAGCCTTTACGTAAGTCCCCTTGAGGTTCTTCGAGGTGCTGGCCACCTGGGAGATCACCTCGACGGAGCTCATCACACGAGCTTGTAGGTCCGCCGCCGAGGTGTCCTCAATTGCGGCACTCGCAATTTCCGGCGAGCTCGTTTTGGCTCTAGCCTTATGGATTTTTCGTGCCGCCTCCTCCAGTTCTCGCTCAGCGCGGAGCTCCATCTCCGCGCGTTGAGCCGCCACCAATTCCGCCTTGGCTTTGGCAAGGCCGACGTATTGCCCAGTGGTGGGCGGTCGACCTCTGCCTCGGCGGGCGGTAGAAACCTTCGGAGCCTGTAGAGGCTCCGACGCAGAGCTACTGTCGTCGTCCGACGTAGACCTTTGCGAGCGGCTGCGCTTCCGCTGCCACAGCTTCCCTCGAGTCCCCAGGGACTCCGCAACACTCATTGCTGAGCTGGAGCTTTGCTCCTCAGCATGCGCGTCTTCAGCCTCTGAACCCATTTTACGACCGGGTTCTTGGTCGGCGATCTCAGTTGTCCGTTTTTCGTAGCGATGGTTGTGTTCACGAGGGCCAGCGGTCTGCTGGCCCACGAAGCGATTGTTGCCCCCCCCAGAGTACGAGGGGCGGCCCTCCACCGAGGCGGAGGGGTGGGATTTCCCGGCATCTGCCGACGTACCCACCTGGGGACCACATTCACAATCACTGTTTTCCATCATCCTTTTCTCCGATGACTCCACATCGTCGGCCCATTTTTTCAGGGGTTGGGCTCCCCTGTCAGGTGTCACTGCCGCCGGTTACCGGACAGACGCAGTGCACCCCAATCCCCCCAGCGAGGTATCCCTGCCGCCCATTATGGGTCAGACGCAGGGAACCGACGAGGCGCAACTGCCGCCCGATACGGGACAGACGCAGCGCGCCCCAACCACCAAAAATAGGTACCCTGTCGCCCATTATGGGTCAGACGCAGGGCACCGACGAAGCACGACTGCCATCCCATTGGGGACAGACAAGTCGCACCCCAACCACCGAAGGATACCCTGCCGCCCACTATGGGTCAGACACAGGGCACCGACGAAGCAGACTGCCGCCCGATACGGGACAGACGCAGCCCACCCCAACCATCAAAGGGCACCCTGCCGCCCACTATGGGTCAGACACAGGGCACCGATGAAGCGCGACTGCCGCCCGATACGGGACAAACGCAGCGCACCCCAACCACCAAAGGGCACCCTGCCGCCCACTATGGGTCAGACACAGGGCACCGACGAAGCGCGACTGCCGCCCGATACGGGACAGACGCAGCGCACCCCAACCAGAGGAATGTTTTGGCTTCGCCCGTTGCTGGATTGCAACGGGTTACTGAGCCCCCCCGCCACGACAAGGCACATTCCAATTCGGGGGGGAACCTAACCTAACCTAACCTAACCTAACCTAACCTAACCTAACCTAACCTAACCTAACCTAACCTAACCTAACCTAACCTAACCTAACCTAACCTAACCTAACCTAACCTAACCTAACCTAACCTAACCTAACCTAACCTAACCTAACCTAACCTAACCTAACCTAACCTAACCTAACCTAACCTAACCTAACCTAACCTAACCTAACCTAACCTAACCTAACCTAACCTAACCTAACCTAACCTAACCTAACCTAACCTAACCTAACCTAACCTAACCTAACCTAACCTAACCTAACCTAACCTAACCTAACCTAACCTAACCTAACCTAACCTAACCTAACCTAACCTAACCTAACCTAACCTAACCTAACCTAACCTAACCTAACCTAACCTAACCTAACCTAACCTAACCTAACCTAACCTAACCTAACCTAACCTAACCTAACCTAACCTAACCTAACCTAACCTAACCTAACCTAACCTAACCTAACCTAACCTAACCTAACCTAACCTAACCTAACCTAACCTAACCTAACCTAACCTAACCTAACCTAACCTAACCTAACCTAACCTAACCTAACCTAACCTAACCTAACCTAACCTAACCTAACCTAACCTAACCTAACCTAACCTAACCTAACCTAACCTAACCTAACCTAACCTAACCTAACCTAACCTAACCTAACCTAACCTAACCTAACCATCATACAAATACTTATATTTCATTGAGTTTTTGCTGGTCGATTTTTGAGTTTTTTACATTAAAATTTTTGTTTTATTGACGCCGACCTGTTTATAAGGTTTCGGTGAAATTTTCATTTTGGAAACTCGAGAAAATCCCGGAAAACTCGATTTTTGCTAATAATTTAGTAGACAAAGTACCGTTCTGATCGGTTTGAATTGGTATTAATAGATTGTTTTTTGTTTTTAGGTTTTTGTTGATCCGAGAAGGTTAAATAACACCTTTGGTACATCGTTGTTGACGGAAAATTCAAATTTTCATTGGTTTTTCATATAAAATAGTTAATTTTTGGTAGTTTTTTATTTTCAAAATTTTATAAAACACTCTGTATTGCAAATCTTATTTAAATCTTTTATACCATCATCTGCGCCGTGTTCCTCCGCGTCTTTTAAGGTATCAAAGACCCCTCTAGAGGAAAACGGTGTTGGAAAAATCCGCAATACTTAGTGTAAATCCGGCAAATTTTGGTTAAAATTAGTGTTTTTCTTTAATATTTTCAAAATTTTTCATTGAACCCCCCCATTTTTTAGTTTCAATAGTTTGCTTTTGACCGTCCGCATCGATTGAGACATCAACCGTCCCGATCGGACGACAAAAACTTTGAAAAATCGTAAAATATCAAAGTGCCACGCCCATCAAAAGTTTACCTAAGCGGTGCGAAATTTAGAATTTTATCATACAAATACTTATATTTCATTGAGTTTTTGCTGGTCGATTTTTGAGTTTTTTACATTAAAATTTTTGTTTTATTGACGCCGACCTGTTTATAAGGTTTCGGTGAAATTTTCATTTTGGAAACTCGAGAAAATCCCGGAAAACTCGATTTTTGCTAATAATTTAGTAGACAAAGTACCGTTCTGATCGGTTTGAATTGGTATTAATAGATTGTTTTTTGTTTTTAGGTTTTTGTTGATCCGAGAAGGTTAAATAACACCTTTGGTACATCGTTGTTGACGGAAAATTCAAATTTTCATTGGTTTTTCATATAAAATAGTTAATTTTTGGTAGTTTTTTATTTTCAAAATTTTATAAAACACTCTGTATTGCAAATCTTATTTAAATCTTTTATACCATCATCTGCGCCGTGTTCCTCCGCGTCTTTTAAGGTATCAAAGACCCCTCTAGAGGAAAACGGTGTTGGAAAAATCCGCAATACTTAGTGTAAATCCGGCAAATTTTGGTTAAAATTAGTGTTTTTCTTTAATATTTTCAAAATTTTTCATTGAACCCCCCCATTTTTTAGTTTCAATAGTTTGCTTTTGACCGTCCGCATCGATTGAGACATCAACCGTCCCGATCGGACGACAAAAACTTTGAAAAATCGTAAAATATCAAAGTGCCACGCCCATCAAAAGTTTACCTAAGCGGTGCGAAATTTAGAATTTTATCATACAAATACTTATATTTCATTGAGTTTTTGCTGGTCGATTTTTGAGTTTTTTACATTAAAATTTTTGTTTTATTGACGCCGACCTGTTTATAAGGTTTCGGTGAAATTTTCATTTTGGAAACTCGAGAAAATCCCGGAAAACTCGATTTTTGCTAATAATTTAGTAGACAAAGTACCGTTCTGATCGGTTTGAATTGGTATTAATAGATTGTTTTTTGTTTTTAGGTTTTTGTTGATCCGAGAAGGTTAAATAACACCTTTGGTACATCGTTGTTGACGGAAAATTCAAATTTTCATTGGTTTTTCATATAAAATAGTTAATTTTTGGTAGTTTTTTATTTTCAAAATTTTATAAAACACTCTGTATTGCAAATCTTATTTAAATCTTTTATACCATCATCTGCGCCGTGTTCCTCCGCGTCTTTTAAGGTATCAAAGACCCCTCTAGAGGAAAACGGTGTTGGAAAAATCCGCAATACTTAGTGTAAATCCGGCAAATTTTGGTTAAAATTAGTGTTTTTCTTTAATATTTTCAAAATTTTTCATTGAACCCCCCCATTTTTTAGTTTCAATAGTTTGCTTTTGACCGTCCGCATCGATTGAGACATCAACCGTCCCGATCGGACGACAAAAACTTTGAAAAATAGCCCGCCCCCACACCACCCATTTTCCTGGAGCTTAGGGAGTGAGGATTTGTTTACAAAAGTGTATGTGCGCTATAATATACTAGCAGCGCCATCTAGTAGAAAATTATTTGACAGCTTTTATTGTTGGGCTTTTTGATATTTTACTGTGATATTGACTTGTGTGATATAGTTTAAGTTAGTTCTTAGTATTTATATTGTGTGTTGTGACGTTATATTTATTGATCAGGGACCTTATACATCCCAATCAAGTTATTTATAGAGAAAAATTTTTTCTTGTTGAAACAATTGTTGCTTTGTTATTTACATAAATCTTGACTGAGCATTAAGCTATTTTAGTGAGTATTCGTTCGTGACGTTATTTACTTATTGGTAAGGGACTTTCTACATCCCAACCAATTAATTAGATAGTAAGAATCTTTTTTCAACAATTGTTATTATCATTTATATATTAATCGATTGAGAGCCCATATACAGCTCTCCAGACAATCTAAATTCCTTCTACCATGGCCCTCTACCGCACACCAACAAAATTGGTTCAAGAATTAGAAACACAAAAGACTCCCCCTAAAACTGTAACAATTTCGAAAGTACGGCGAAGCGTAGAAGCGTTGGAGGCGGCCTGTACAGACACAAACACCTTGACACCAACAACAACTAAGGAGACACAGACCGCCCCCGGTTATAAGGACAGGATGACAGAGGCTCGCGCATGCTTCATAAAAGCCAAAAAGTTTTTAAATATGTCCCGCAATTTAAAAAGTGACATTAAGGCAGGCGTCACTGAAGCATGCGAGAGACTCTATCAAATTGTAAAAGAGATCGAGTCGGAGACAAAGGGAAAGGATAATGGAGGGGGAGAGGTAGAGGACAGGACGTCGCGCATAGAAGGGGACAATGGGCAGGCAGAACTCATCCTGCAGTTAAAGAAAACTTCTGACTCTATCCAAGAAAATAGTCGAAAGGTGGATGAGCTGAAAATTTTGCTAGAAAAGAAGGACGCGACCCCGGTCGCCACCACATATGCGGGTGTAGTAGCCGGCCCGTCAAAGGTAGAGAACTTTGAAAGGGTTACTCTACACTCCGTTGTGGTGGCGTCCGAGGACAAAATGGACACTGCAGACAACGTCTTGGATAGAGTCAGAGGGGCTATGGAGGCGAAGGAGGGGTGGATCCGCGTGGAAAGGGTTCGCAAAGCCAAAGACCAAAAAGTCATAGTTAGTTGCAGGACGGAGGACGAGAGAACTCGAATAAAAGAGAAATTAACGACAGCAGGGCAAAGACTCACTTGTGAGTCTATGACTAATAAAGACCCGCTCCTCGTCCTCCGAAATGTTCTAGCAGTACACACCGACGATGACATTATCAAGGGTCTCAAAAACCAAAACGAGACAATCTTTTCCGGCCTGGATCCACCGGATAAAAGGATACAAATTAGATACAGACGGCGAGCCAGAAACCCCCTTACAAAACACGTGGTGATTGGTGTTTCCCCTGTGGTATGGAGGAAGGCATTGGAGATTGGCACCCTTCACATTGATCTCCAGCGCATCAAGGTTGAGGACCAGACGCCGCTAGTGCAATGCACGCGGTGTCTGGGTTATGGTCATGGCAGGCGTTTCTGCGCGGAGGGCGCGGACCTCTGCAGCCACTGTGGCGGTCCGCACTTAAAGGCGGACTGCACAGAATACAATGCTGGTACGCCCCCATCGTGCAGAAACTGCAAATCTGCCAAATTAGACCGGCGAGATCATAACGCCCTCAGCCTTGACTGCCCTGTTAGAAAACGCTGGGACGCGCTCGCCAGAACAACAGTGGCGTACTGCTAAGGGTGCCCAACTGCCAAACGTCAAATACCTGACCTCTCGAGCCTTGGTGGGTGAAAAAATTTGTTACAAATATAACATTCCTGCTTTAAAGACCTTCAAAAATGGGAGTAGGGACGGCGGCGGGGTCGGACACTCTCCATTTTTACAGAATGGGAAGCCCGAAACCAACGCCATCGCTCCTATCTACCCATCACTTTGCAAAGCCCACCAAATAAAAATATCTCTAACCGCGCCTCAGGGGAAAAGCGCCATACCCACTGGAGAGGATCTGAGGAAAGCACAGTCCACTGCCACCAACCACAAAATTAAAGCTTTGAATTTAACCCAATACAAATCGTGGTATTTGATATGGTCTAAAACTCAAACCAGTTTGGAAGGCATGTGGAAAAAGTTGGACAAGGTACGAGAAAACTGGAAGAGAGAAAGAAGTATTTATTGTAACAATAAATAAGGATGAGAACATATGTTGCCAACTTATTGTTGAAATAAAATGGTTCAACATATAATGGAATGCTGGAAAAGGAAAGAGGGAAGTAGTAATATGGGAAAGAAAGAAAAAAGGAAAGGAAGAAAGAATGAAAAGTAGAATATAAGGATAAGAAAATTTTGATCCCCATTAAAATATTATTATTAAAAGACAGCTAACAGTAAGAAGGTATAAAGATAGACAATAAACCTAAACAGAAATAGACATCCGAGCAAAGAAATAAAAACAACGTAGAACAGAAAATAGTAAAGTATTGGGAGAAAAACAAGATTGACTGTAAAAAACCAAGAAGGAAAGTCGAAGGAGTATATTTGACAAAAAATAAGATATCACAAAAATAGAAATAAAAACCGAAGTGGAAAGAGGAATGAAATGGTGCAAAAAGATATGACGCTAGAAATTGTGAAGCTAATGAATAAGAGTTGTAAAGGAAGAAGATAAGGAGTAATAATAAAACTTAATAAAAAATGCGAAAAATCAAGATTGACTGTAAAAATTAAGAAAGAAAGTCGAAGGAGTATATTTAACAAAAATTTGAGATATCACAAAAATAGAAATAAAAAGCGAAGAGAAATGAGAAATAAATGGTGCAAGAAAGAAAGGACTCTAGAAATGATGAAATGAATAAAGAAAAGATGTAAAGGAAGGAGATAAGGAGTAATACTAAAAACCCAATACCAAATGGAAATGAAACTGTTCACTGTTAAACATAGTCAGCGACAAACTGTGCGCTGGTAGAAGGAAAACAATTAAAAAAAAAAAAAAAAAAAAAAAAAAAAAAAAAAAACCTAACCTAACCTAACCTAACCTAACCTAACCTAACCTAACCTAACCTAACCTAACCTAACCTAACCTAACCTAACCTAACCTAACCTAACCTAACCTAACCTAACCTAACCTAACCTAACCTAACCTAACCTAACCTAACCTTTTTTTTTTTTTTTTTTTTTTTTTTTGTTTTCGCGGGGAAAAGGTGCATCACCTACCTGACACCCAAGGGGGAGTGCCAGGTTATGTGGGACTCTTACCCACTAAAAACCACCGCGGTATACCTCTGCCGCCTTTGCTGAGGCTCACGGTATCGCCATTGGCATTACCCGCGAGCCCCGGCGACTACACCCGGCCGCAGGAGCCCAGCTCCTCAATCAGGGGATGGTCCGGTATACGGGACCATCCCCCCAGCCACTGCCATCGTAGTCGCAGCAGGTCCCCTCACCTGCTGCGACTACGATGGCTATCGAGAGGAAGAAGGCGGGCGTACCTCCTTCTCCCTCCCCCCCTCCGCCTGCGACGGAGCGGCGCTGCCGAGGCATCATCCTCCCTACGCCGCTCCGCCGCCTCCTTCTGCGTCATCACCTCCTCGCAGAAGGAGACCATGGCCGCCCAGGCCTCTCTGCTTCCCAGCATGGCTTTTACCACGCTGGGAAGCGAGAGGTCCCTCCCGACGACAGAGGTCAATTCGTGCCGCTGACGACTCCACGCCGAGCACTCCTCCAAGGTGTGCTCAGCTGTGTCGTCAGCCGCCCCGCAATGGTGACACTCCGTCGTCACCTCCCTCTGGGCGACCCTGTGCAGGTAGTGACCGAAGCAACCGTGTCCGGTCAAAACCTGCACCAGGCGGAAGGAGAGAGTCCCTCTCCTCCGCCGCACCCACGCCCTTAGGACCGGACGAATCGCCTCAATCGTCCGGACCCCGTAGGCTGGAGTGGCCAGGGACTCCTTCCACTCTCGCAGGAGTACCCTCTCGGCACTCCCACGCACGCTTGCCACCTCCTCGGCACAGGGGCGCGTGCCCACCGCCCTCCTCTCCGCTCGGTACCGATAAACGGCACCGAGCACTACCGCATCGAGCTCCCACGGGGGGGTTCCTGCTAGGAGGCAGGCGACCCCGTGGGAGATCGAGCGATACCCTCGGGATGAACCTAACCTAACCTAACCTAACCTAACCTAACCTAACCTAACCTAACCTAACCTAACCTAACCTAACCTAACCTAACCTAACCTAACCTAACCTAACCTAACCTAACCTAACCTAACCTAACCTAACCTAACCTAACCTAACCTAACCTAACCTAACCTAACCTAACCTAACCTAACCTAACCTAACCTAACCTAACCTAACCTAACCTAACCTAACCTAACCTAACCTAACCTAACCTAACCTAACCTAACCTAACCTAACCTAACCTAACCTAACCTAACCTTTTTTTTTTTTTTTTTTTTTTTTTTTTTTTTGTCGAGGGGAAATCCATCATGGATACTCAGTCACTCGGGGAAGTGGCTGAGTTATGTCAGACTCATACTGACTAAAACCCCCCGGTTGCCATCCACAGCGCATGCAAGGTGACTCTGGGATCTCCAGCGGAACGCACCAGTGTCACCCTTGCGCAATGCTTGCGCTCGTCTCTAGCCAAATGTTCGCCCTGTTTCTCGTCACTGCGAGGCAGCAATGTTACCGAGGCAACTTGGTAACATTTCCTGCTACTGGGTTGATTGCAGTGGGTGACTAGGGTCCCCGCCCTGATCACCCACAACCCGTGGCGCCCCCACTTGGGGCATTGTATCTCGTCCGGTACTGGCTCTGCTATGTGGAGCCCTTCGACGAGTCCTTCGTCGGGGATCTGCTCTTTCGCGGTCCCTCTCAGCTGCCTCCTTTTTGAGCATAACGTTCTCACAAAAGGTGACAGCTGCATCCCAGGAGGAACTACTCCTCAGCATCGCATCTATGAGGGCAGATGGGGAGAGGTCTTGTCCCACCTCTTGGGTCAAGATCTGACGCTCGGGGGCCCATGAAGGGCACTCCTCCAGCGTATGCTGTGCAGAGTCTTGCCCTGCCCTGCAATGATGGCAGTTTGGTGCCTGCTCTTTGCCAATCCTGTGGAGATACTCACCGAAGCATCCATGCCCGGTGAGTATCTGAGTCAGGCGGTATGTTACGCGACCTCTCCGCTCTTGCCATGCTTGGAAGTTCGGGAGGATCGCAGCCACTGCTCTTTGTCGCTGCGCTCGCGGGTGGCAAAGCCGTTCGCGCCAGCAATTTAGTGCCCGTAGATGAGCCCTCCTACGAAGAACATTAGTCTCACGCCCGGGTGCGGGTACAATCCTCTGGCGAAGGACGTGGTAGACTCTGGCGTCCATTTCCGCCAAAATGTCTAGCGGGGGGAACCGCGATAAGACCGTAGCCGCCTCGTACGATACAGTCCTGTACCCTCGCACGATCCGTATCGCAATTTGGCGCTGCACAGCGTTGAGTTTAGCTGTGCTACGCTTGGCAGCAGCCAGTTTGTCGGACCAAACCGGTGCCCCGTAAAGTGCAATGGACCGGACTACCCCCGCATAAAGGTGGCGAACTCCTTCCTGGGGACCCCCGAGATTAGGGAGAATGCGTTGCAGCGCACCAGCAATCTTTTGGATCCTGGGGACAAGGCGATCGAAATGCTCTTCAAAGTTGAAGCGCCCATCTAGCACAAGCCCGAGGTATCTCATATTAAGTCCTACTTGGATTTCTACATCACCGACCAAGACTGAGGATGATGGAGGTTCCTCTCCTCGGGGAAGACCGTGAAACCACAAGGCTTCAGTTTTCTGGGGCGCTATTGCTAGCCCAAGGTCTTGGATCTTCCTCACAACGATAGCGATGCACAATTCTGCAAGTCTTATCGTCCTCTCAAAATCCTCTCCCTCGGCTAGGATGAGTGTGTCATCAGCATAACACACAACACTAACATCGTGGGGAAGATCCACACGAAGCACTGCATCGTATGCCAGATTCCACAATGTTGGCCCCAACACGGATCCTTGTGGAACCCCGCAGACAACTCGCCTTCGTTCTGTCGTGCCTTCTCGTCCAGTGTACTGAATGTACCTACTAGTTAGATAGTTGCCTATAATGGCCTGCAGGTACGGTGGCAATCTGTGGTAAATTAGCGCCGCTTTTATAGTATCCCAAGGAATTGTGTTGAAGGCATTTACAATGTCAAGACTGACTGCCAGCATTACTCTTCCTTGGGACACAGCCTGTTCTGCAAGACGACGCACCCTCAAAACTGCGTCAACCGTCGAGCGACCCTGTCGGAAACCAAATTGACTGTCCGACAAATCAGGACCTACACCTGACAGATGCGCATTGACTCGATAGGCAATGATACGCTCAAAGAGCTTACCCACCTCGTCCAACATACACAACGGCCGATACGCAGAAGGCGAATTCGAGGGCCTTCCTTCCTTTTTCAAGAGGATTAGTTTAGCCTCTTTCCAGCTCGAGGGGAATGTACCCGTACGAAGGCAAGCGTTAAAGAGGCGCCTAAGTCTATTGCCTAGTACGTCCATAGTGACTACCCAAACCCTTCCTGGGATGCCATCTAGGCCCGGAGCAGTGTTACGAGAGGCTAGACGCCTTACGACATTTTTAAGCTCTGCCTCTGACACCTCAAATTCATCCATCCATACGCTTTGCGGTGGGAGGATAACTGTTGTATTCCCTACGTTTGGAAAAAGGGTAGATATTATTCCTCTTGTGAGGTCGCGATCAAGAGTTTCCGTGAGCGGTGGAGCCCACGGTCGCAACTTCCCAATTACCATTCGATAGGGGCGTCCCCAAGGATCTCTGTTGAGGTCCATGAGCAGCTCCTCCCACGACCTAGCCTTAGCGTCGGCTATCGCTCGCTGGAGCGTTACTGTGGCCTCCCTATATCGGCCGTACGCAGAGACGATATCCTGCTGGGAGGACCGTCGACGGCGGCGGGTCCTAGTGTACTGTCGACGAGCGGCTAAACACGTCGAACGGAGTTGGGAGATGTGCTCCGACCACCAGTAAACAGCCCTCCGAGGTATCCCCGTGACTCGGGGCATGGCAGCGTCACAAAGTGACGTCATAGTGCCACGAAACCATTCTGCCTCCAATTCCGGCACAGGCCTCTGCTCATTAGGCGAGGCCCAAACAGCAACATGCGCAGCAGCAATTAGCATGTCCCGATCCAAACATTTTAGCGCCCAGTTTGGGGTTTTGTCTCTCTGGTAAGCAGCCAGCTGGCCAACAGTTACACAGAAAGAAATGTGTCTGTGGTCGGAGAGAGTAACTACCTCTTCAGCGACCACCCAGTCAGAGATTTTAGGGGCTACGGCTGGGGTAGCCCAGGTGAGATCAACTATTGATTCTCCCTGCCAGCGAACGCAAGTGGGAACTGAACCCCGGTTTAAAAGCCGAAGATCCAGAGTAGCAGCCCACTCTAAGACCGCTTCACCTTTGGCATTGTCAGTTCTGCTGCCCCAGGCTCTGCTGTGGGCATTAAAGTCACCCATAACAAGAACCTGGCGGGGCTGGTATGGCCTTATGCAAACTTCAAGTCTGCCCAAGAACGCTTCGTATTCTGATAAGCTGCAGTTCGGTGTAACGTAGCAGCCTATTATGACGATGCGTCCCCACTCCGCAATGACGATGCCTACCTCGGACGCCAGTTTGGTGCATGGAGGATCTCCTTTGCTCCCTCTCCAGTATATCGCAACAGAGCCTGAGTCATCTCCAAACCAGCGAGGATGGTTAGGGACATTATAAGGTTCTGAGGCAACGGCCAGGGCAACCGATCTCTCCGCCATAGCCTGCAGGAACAAGTCCTGAGAACCGCGGCAGTGATTCAGATTGCCCTGAAGAACATTTAGTTGGCGGTTGAATTTTAAGCCTCCATTACCTCCTCATGGCTTGTGCCAGGTTGAGGAGCCGCACCCCTCGCTTGGGCGGCCCTCCCATCATTTTTGTTAACAGTGACCGCTGCGGTTCTGTTGAATCGTCCCTTCTTACCAGTTTTGGGTGGAGAACAGTTCTTGCTCCCCATTCGATGTTCCGAAGAACGGCCTGCTTCCGTGCAAAGTGGACATTTTGGTGTAGGTGCGGCACATTGGCTTACTCCGTGTCCAGGTTGCCCACATCTGAAGCAGAGGTTGCTCCTGTCCACATCATTGGTGCATTGAGCACGGGCATGACCGAACTCTAGGCAGCGATAACACTGCAGTGGTCTAGCTGCAAGGATATCAACCCTCGCCGACACCCATCCGACTCTTATCCGTTTCTCCAGCGCAATTTTGCTTACAGCAGTTAACGGACATTTGACCCAGGCCGATCCTAAAGAGGTTGGGTTGGAGCGACGGATAGCACCCACTTTCACATCCGCAAGTTTGCACCCACCAGCCTCAGCAACGGCAGTGGCCACTTCCAATGGAGTGACCGATTCGTCAAGATCCAGGACCCGAACTTCACCCGATTTAACAGGGCGAGTCACAAAAACACCGAGTTCTTTAAGGGCATCCTGCATAGCAACAGCTAAGGCATCTGCTTTTGAAGCCCCGTCTTCACCAGTCAATTCCAGTAATATGCCTCCGTTAATAGCGCGTTTCTGACGGACATCTGTTATTCCGAAATCCGCCAGTTTAATCCGAGCTTTGACAGTCTCCATCGCCTTGGCATAAGTTACATCTAAGCCAGCCGGGACTGTGACTGATATAGCCGCTGTCCGAGGAGGCTTAGGGGGATGAACCTTTGCTTTTGCAGTCCCTCTATTGTTAGTTTTAGTACTAGGCGAAGTCGGATTCTTTGAAACCAACTTCTGCCCAGGAGACTTCTTATTCCGCGCCTTTTTGCCGACAACTGTAGCCCAGGTCTCAGTGGTAGTAGGTGGCTGGCTCGGGGCACCAGGCCTCTCAGTTTGCGACTCTGTAACATTGTGAACAGCCGCGGGCGCGACTGAGATAGAGTTGTTCTTATTCTTCTTGGTTTTGGTGGCACTCTTAGACTGCATCGATGAAGCAGTAGACGGCACCACGGGTCCTACTTGTGTGTTTACCACAGGGGCATTGACTTTTTGGCCAAGAGGAGGCCTAATTGCTCTGTCCGGGAATAGCTGTGAACGGAAATGTTCCAGCTTGCCATCCATCATAATCCTGATCTGTTCTAAAAGAGCAGAGTCAAGGTTGCGATATTGTTGGGAAGCAGGTGGTGCTTCGGCTGCCTTTTGGTGACGAAGATCACTGACCTCGCGTCTCAGTGCATGGATTTCACTGATAAGTCGATCCACCTGCTGGCGGAGAGCCGCGTTCTCTTGCGCCAGTTTTTCCGTGTTAATGCGTTGCGAGATTTCAGTGGTCGCCGCTTTAACCGTTCGTACTGCCATCCTCAGTTTCCGGACCATATTGCCCTTTAAGCTGCCAGATTTATCCGAAACATACTCAACCTCGTTCAGACATTCAAAAATCTGGGCAGCTAGGTCAGCAGTGGGGTTCTCCCTCATCTCCTCCGCCAAGTCTTCCACGCTGGGTAAATTGGCTTTCGCTCTTGTTTGAGTAAGAGCACATTCAGGAGTAAGAAACGCTTCTCCCTCCTCTTCTTCATCGTCACGCATGATTTTACGCTTTGGCTCTCGAGGTGCACTCGGCGGCTTCGATCGCTTCCTAGCCCTAGCCACAGTAGATGCAGCAGATGAGACCGACATCACTGAGCCATCCGACTCATTCCCACTTTCATAGAGAGAAGCAAGAGAGTTCGTCCGCGACAATTGTAACCGTGTCTTCGGTCTTTGCATCTCATCTTTTTTCTCCCTAAATCCGCCTGCTCGGCCAACAACAACTCCGCCTTCTCGGCCAACAACAACTCCGCCTTCTCGGCCAACATCTACTCCGCCTTCTCGGCCAACATCTACTCCGCCATCTCGGCCAACGTCTACTCCGCCTTCTCGGCCAACATCTACTCCGCCTTCTCGGCCAACGTCTTGGGATTTGGGGTTTGTTTTTGAATACTCCATAAAGTTCCCACGAGTACCGTGTTTTTGATATTCACAAACATGGCAGTGACACGAATGCCAAGGTGAATCCTACTTACACCTGGGGGGCGGAAGGTACCCAGGGTTGGCGCTTGCAGGTAGCTGTGCCTCAGCTACCACCCCGGAGGGCGGCCGTTACCACGTCTCCCAATAACGGCCCTTTAGGGATTTTTAGAGAGGTTTACTCCTCGCGGTCCAGGCGGTAAAGCCAAGACCCCCGTTCCGTCAAAGCCGCGAGACATGATCCACGACACTTTGACGGTTTACGGTTTTGGTGATGGTGGCAATTGAATGCCAGCGCGGTGGCAGTGTAAGTGCACGCCGCGCCCAACACCCTTGACCCGGACAAAAGCCCCGGCGGTCAACACCTCCATGGTCCGGACAAAAGCCCACGCCGACCAAAACTCCCAGGCCCAGAGAACAGTCTCGAGGGCCCCAACGCAGAACAAACAAATGCCCCACGTTCCGCCGAACTATTGACGAAGCAGACTGCCGCCCGATACGGGACAG
This sequence comes from Marasmarcha lunaedactyla, assembly GCA_923062675.1. NCBI lineage: Eukaryota > Metazoa > Arthropoda > Insecta > Lepidoptera > Pterophoridae > Marasmarcha > Marasmarcha lunaedactyla. Next base: position 8,355 of record CAKLPU010000004.1, on the reverse strand, counting down.
ACACAGCCCGCCCCAACCACCAAAGGGTGCCCTGCCGCCCACTATGGGTCAGACGCAGGGTACCGACGAAGCAGACTGCCGCCCGATACGGGACAGACGCAGCCCACCCCAACCGCCAAAGGGTGCCCTGCCGCCCACTATGGGTCAGACACAGGGCACCGACGAAGCAGGACTGCCGCCCGATACGGGACAGACGCAGCCCGCCCCAACCATTCCCCCCTCCCCAGTGTTTGGTCCGCGGGGGCCCTTTCAAAAAGAAAAAGCCCCTACCACTCTGGACCACTCTTCATAAAGAAGAGTGAGAAGAGTGGCCTCCTATCCGCCACCCGGAGACGCGCCGCGTAGGGGTATCACCTCCCCTCCCACTTGGACAACCAAGCAGGTCCGCGGAACCTAACCTAACCTAACCTAACCTAACCTAACCTAACCTAACCTAACCTAACCTAACCTAACCTAACCTAACCTAACCTAACCTAACCTAACCTAACCTAACCTAACCTAACCTAACCTAACCTAACCTAACCTAACCTAACCTAACCTAACCTAACCTAACCTAACCGATACAAAATCGCATATTTCACTGGGTTCCCGCTGGTCGATTTTCAAGATTTTTTCACAGTAATTTTTGTTTTGTTGACGCCCACCTGTTTTTAAGGTTCGGGTGAATTTTTCTTTTTGGAATTTCGAGAAAATCCCGGAAAACCCCAAATTTTATAGTAATTTAATAGACAGTATACCGTTCCGACCGGTTGCAATTGGTATTAATTAATCTTAGTTAGTTTCTAGGTTTTTGTTGATCCGAGGTCGTTAAATAACACCTTTTGGTACATCCTTGCTGACGGAAAACTCAAATTTTCAATTGTTTTTCACGTAAAATAGTAAATTTTTGGTAGTTTTAATTTCAAAATTTCATAAAACGCTCTGTATTGTAGATTTTCTTTAAGTTTCTTATACCAGCATCTGCGTCGTGTTCCTGCGCGTCTTTTGAGACGCTAAGGACCACTCTGCGGGAAATAGGTATTGGAAAATTTGCAATACTCGGCCAATTCGTTTTAAATCAGTGTTTTTCTTAAATATTTTCAAAATTTTCCATTGAACCTCCACCTTTTATAGTTTAAATAGCTTCCTTTTGACCGTCCGCATCGATTGAGACGTCAACCGCCCCGATCGGACGACGAAAACTTGGAGAAATTGAATTTAATCGAGTGCCACGCCCTCGACAAATTCTTTGTTTTTCCTTAATAACTTTAAATTTTTTCATTAGGCGATTTTTGTTTCTATATCTTATACATAATTCTTGATCGTCCGCATCGATCGAGACATCAACGGGTCTGATCCGACTGCAAAAACTTTGGAAATTTCAATAAAACGTGGGCCACACCCCCGCCCACCGCGCCCATCAAAAATCCACTTAAGCTCAAGTTTTTGCAGTAAAAAATCATACAAAATCGCATATTTCACTGGGTTCCCGCTGGTCGATTTTCAAGATTTTTTCACAGTAATTTTTGTTTTGTTGACGCCCACCTGTTTTTAAGGTTCGGGTGAATTTTTCTTTTTGGAATTTCGAGAAAATCCCGGAAAACCCCAAATTTTATAGTAATTTAATAGACAGTATACCGTTCCGACCGGTTGCAATTGGTATTAATTAATCTTAGTTAGTTTCTAGGTTTTTGTTGATCCGAGGTCGTTAAATAACACCTTTTGGTACATCCTTGCTGACGGAAAACTCAAATTTTCAATTGTTTTTCACGTAAAATAGTAAATTTTTGGTAGTTTTAATTTCAAAATTTCATAAAACGCTCTGTATTGTAGATTTTCTTTAAGTTTCTTATACCAGCATCTGCGTCGTGTTCCTGCGCGTCTTTTGAGACGCTAAGGACCACTCTGCGGGAAATAGGTATTGGAAAATTTGCAATACTCGGCCAATTCGTTTTAAATCAGTGTTTTTCTTAAATATTTTCAAAATTTTCCATTGAACCTCCACCTTTTATAGTTTAAATAGCTTCCTTTTGACCGTCCGCATCGATTGAGACGTCAACCGCCCCGATCGGACGACGAAAACTTGGAGAAATTGAATTTAATCGAGTGCCACGCCCTCGACAAATTCTTTGTTTTTCCTTAATAACTTTAAATTTTTTCATTAGGCGATTTTTGTTTCTATATCTTATACATAATTCTTGATCGTCCGCATCGATCGAGACATCAACGGGTCTGATCCGACTGCAAAAACTTTGGAAATTTCAATAAAACGTGGGCCACACCCCCGCCCACCGCGCCCATCAAAAATCCACTTAAGCTCAAGTTTTTGCAGTAAAAAATCATACAAAATCGCATATTTCACTGGGTTCCCGCTGGTCGATTTTCAAGATTTTTTCACAGTAATTTTTGTTTTGTTGACGCCCACCTGTTTTTAAGGTTCGGGTGAATTTTTCTTTTTGGAATTTCGAGAAAATCCCGGAAAACCCCAAATTTTATAGTAATTTAATAGACAGTATACCGTTCCGACCGGTTGCAATTGGTATTAATTAATCTTAGTTAGTTTCTAGGTTTTTGTTGATCCGAGGTCGTTAAATAACACCTTTTGGTACATCCTTGCTGACGGAAAACTCAAATTTTCAATTGTTTTTCACGTAAAATAGTAAATTTTTGGTAGTTTTAATTTCAAAATTTCATAAAACGCTCTGTATTGTAGATTTTCTTTAAGTTTCTTATACCAGCATCTGCGTCGTGTTCCTGCGCGTCTTTTGAGACGCTAAGGACCACTCTGCGGGAAATAGGTATTGGAAAATTTGCAATACTCGGCCAATTCGTTTTAAATCAGTGTTTTTCTTAAATATTTTCAAAATTTTCCATTGAACCTCCACCTTTTATAGTTTAAATAGCTTCCTTTTGACCGTCCGCATCGATTGAGACGTCAACCGCCCCGATCGGACGACGAAAACTTGGAGAAATTGAATTTAATCGAGTGCCACGCCCCTCGACAAATTCTTTGTTTTTCCTTAATAACTTTAAATTTTTTCATTAGGCGATTTTTGTTTCTATATCTTATACATAATTCTTGATCGTCCGCATCGATCGAGACATCAACGGGTCTGATCCGACTGCAAAAACTTTGGAAATTTCAATAAAACGTGGGCCACACCCCCGCCCACCGCGCCCATCAAAAATCCACTTAAGCTCAAGTTTTTGCAGTAAAAAATCATACAAAATCGCATATTTCACTGGGTTCCCGCTGGTCGATTTTCAAGATTTTTTCACAGTAATTTTTTGTTTTGTTGACGCCCACCTGTTTTTAAGGTTCGGGTGAATTTTTCTTTTTGGAATTTCGAGAAAATCCCGGAAAACCCCCAAATTTTATAGTAATTTAATAGACAGTATACCGTTCCGACCGGTTGCAATTGGTATTAATTAATCTTAGTTAGTTCTAGGTTTTTGTTGATCCGAGGTCGTTAAATAACACCTTTTGGTACATCCTTGCTGACGGAAAACTCAAATTTTCAATTGTTTTTCACGTAAAATAGTAAATTTTTGGTAGTTTTAATTTCAAAATTCATAAAACGCTCTGTATTGTAGATTTTCTTTAAGTTTCTTATACCAGCATCTGCGTCGTGTTCCTGCGCGTCTTTTGAGACGCTAAGGACCACTCTGCGGGAAATAGGTATTGGAAAATTTGCAATACTCGGCCAATTCGTTTTAAATCAGTGTTTTTCTTAAATATTTTCAAAATTTTCCATTGAACCTCCACCTTTTATAGTTTAAATAGCTTCCTTTTGACCGTCCGCATCGATTGAGACGTCAACCGCCCCGATCGGACGACGAAAACTTGGAGAAATTGAATTTAATCGAGTGCCACGCCCTCGACAAATTCTTTGTTTTTCCTTAATAACTTTAAATTTTTTCATTAGGCGATTTTTGTTTCTATATCTTATACATAATTCTTGATCGTCCGCATCGATCGAGACATCAACGGGTCTGATCCGACTGCAAAAACTTGGAAATTTCAATAAAACGTGGGCCACACCCCCGCCCACCGCGCCCATCAAAAATCCACTTAAGCTCAAGTTTTTGCAGTAAAAAATCATACAAAATCGCATATTTCACTGGGTTCCCGCTGGTCGATTTCAAGATTTTTTCACAGTAATTTTTGTTTTGTTGACGCCCACCTGTTTTTAAGGTTCGGGTGAATTTTTCTTTTTGGAATTTCGAGAAAATCCCGGAAAACCCCAAATTTTATAGTAATTTAATAGACAGTATACCGTTCCGACCGGTTGCAATTGGTATTAATTAATCTTAGTTAGTTTCTAGGTTTTTGTTGATCCGAGGTCGTTAAATAACACCTTTTGGTACATCCTTGCTGACGGAAAACTCAAATTTTCAATTGTTTTTCACGTAAAATAGTAAATTTTTGGTAGTTTTAATTTCAAAATTTCATAAAACGCTCTGTATTGTAGATTTTCTTTAAGTTTCTTATACCAGCATCTGCGTCGTGTTCCTGCGCGTCTTTTGAGACGCTAAGGACCACTCTGCGGGAAATAGGTATTGGAAAATTTGCAATACTCGGCCAATTCGTTTTAAATCAGTGTTTTTCTTAAATATTTTCAAAATTTTCCATTGAACCTCCACCTTTTATAGTTTAAATAGCTTCCTTTTGACCGTCCGCATCGATTGAGACGTCAACCGCCCCGATCGGACGACGAAAACTTGGAGAAATTGAATTTAATCGAGTGCCACGCCCCTCGACAAATTCTTTGTTTTTCCTTAATAACTTTAAATTTTTTCATTAGGCGATTTTTGTTTCTATATCTTATACATAATTCTTGATCGTCCGCATCGATCGAGACATCAACGGGTCTGATCCGACTGCAAAAACTTTGGAAATTTCAATAAAACGTGGGCCACACCCCCGCCCACCGCGCCCATCAAAAATCCACTTAAGCTCAAGTTTTTGCAGTAAAAAATCATACAAAATCGCATATTTCACTGGGTTCCCGCTGGTCGATTTTCAAGATTTTTTCACAGTAATTTTTGTTTTGTTGACGCCCACCTGTTTTTAAGGTTCGGGTGAATTTTTCTTTTGGAATTTCGAGAAAATCCCGGAAAACCCCAAATTTTATAGTAATTTAATAGACAGTATACCGTTCCGACCGGTTGCAATTGGTATTAATTAATCTTAGTTAGTTTCTAGGTTTTTGTTGATCCGAGGTCGTTAAATAACACCTTTTGGTACATCCTTGCTGACGGAAAACTCAAAATTTTCAATTGTTTTTCACGTAAAATAGTAAATTTTTGGTAGTTTTAATTTCAAAAATTTCATAAAACGCTCTGTATTGTAGATTTTCTTTAAGTTTCTTATACCAGCATCTGCGTCGTGTTCCTGCGCGTCTTTGAGACGCTAAGGACCACTCTGCGGGAAATAGGTATTGGAAAATTTGCAATACTCGGCCAATTCGTTTTAAAATCAGTGTTTTTCTTAAATATTTTCAAAATTTTCCATTGAACCTCCACCTTTTATAGTTTAAATAGCTTCCTTTTGACCGTCCGCATCGATTGAGACGTCAACCGCCCCGATCGGACGACGAAAACTTGGAGAAATTGAATTTAATCGAGTGCCACGCCCTCGACAAATTCTTTGTTTTTCCTTAATAACTTTAAATTTTTTCATTAGGCGATTTTTGTTTCTATATCTTATACATAATTCTTGATCGTCCGCATCGATCGAGACATCAACGGGTCTGATCCGACTGCAAAAACTTTGGAAATTTCAATAAAACGTGGGCCACACCCCCGCCCACCGCGCCCATCAAAAATCCACTTAAGCTCAAGTTTTTGCAGTAAAAAATCATACAAAATCGCATATTTCACTGGGTTCCCGCTGGTCGATTTTCAAGATTTTTTCACAGTAATTTTTGTTTTGTTGACGCCCACCTGTTTTTAAGGTTCGGGTGAATTTTTCTTTTTGGAATTTCGAGAAAATCCCGGAAAACCCCAAATTTTATAGTAATTTTAATAGACAGTATACCGTTCCGACCGGTTGCAATTGGTATTAATTAATCTTAGTTAGTTTCTAGGTTTTTGTTGATCCGAGGGTCGTTAAATAACACCTTTTGGTACATCCTTGCTGACGGAAAACTCAAATTTTCAATTGTTTTTCACGTAAAATAGTAAATTTTTGGTAGTTTTAATTTCAAAATTTCATAAAACGCTCTGTATTGTAGATTTTCTTTAAGTTTCTTATACCAGCATCTGCGTCGTGTTCCTGCGCGTCTTTTGAGACGCTAAGGACCACTCTGCGGGAAATAGGTATTGGAAAATTTGCAATACTCGGCCAATTCGTTTTAAATCAGTGTTTTTCTTAAATATTTTCAAAATTTTCCATTGAACCTCCACCTTTTATAGTTTAAATAGCTTCCTTTTGACCGTCCGCATCGATTGAGACGTCAACCGCCCCGATCGGACGACGAAAACTTGGAGAAATTGAATTTAATCGAGTGCCACGCCCTCGACAAATTCTTTGTTTTTCCTTAATAACTTTAAATTTTTTCATTAGGCGATTTTTGTTTCTATATCTTATACATAATTCTTGATCGTCCGCATCGATCGAGACATCAACGGGTCTGATCCGACTGCAAAAAACTTTGGAAATTTCAATAAAACGTGGGCCACACCCCCGCCCACCGCGCCCATCAAAAACCCACTTAAGCTCAAGTTTTTGCAGTAAAAAATCATACAAAATCGCATATTTCACTGGGTTCCCGCTGGTCGATTTTCAAGATTTTTTCACAGTAATTTTTGTTTTGTTGACGCCCACCTGTTTTTAAGGTTCGGGTGAATTTTTCTTTTTGGAATTTCGAGAAAATCCCGGAAAACCCCAAATTTTATAGTAATTTAATAGACAGTATACCGTTCCGACCGGTTGCAATTGGTATTAATTAATCTTAGTTAGTTTCTAGGTTTTTGTTGATCCGAGGTCGTTAAATAACACCTTTTGGTACATCCTTGCTGACGGAAAACTCAAATTTTCAATTGTTTTTCACGTAAAATAGTAAATTTTTGGTAGTTTTAATTTCAAAATTTCATAAAACGCTCTGTATTGTAGATTTTCTTTAAGTTTCTTATACCAGCATCTGCGTCGTGTTCCTGCGCGTCTTTTGAGACGCTAAGGACCACTCTGCGGGAAATAGGTATTGGAAAATTTGCAATACTCGGCCAATTCGTTTTAAATCAGTGTTTTTCTTAAATATTTTCAAAATTTTCCATTGAACCTCCACCTTTTATAGTTTAAATAGCTTCCTTTTGACCGTCCGCATCGATTGAGACGTCAACCGCCCCGATCGGACGACGAAAACTTGGAGAAATTGAATTTAATCGAGTGCCACGCCCTCGACAAATTCTTTGTTTTTCCTTAATAACTTTAAATTTTTTCATTAGGCGATTTTTGTTTCTATATCTTATACATAATTCTTGATCGTCCGCATCGATCGAGACATCAACGGGTCTGATCCGACTGCAAAAACTTTGGAAATTTCAATAAAACGTGGGCCACACCCCCGCCCACCGCGCCCATCAAAAATCCACTTAAGCTCAAGTTTTTGCAGTAAAAAATCATACAAAATCGCATATTTCACTGGGTTCCCGCTGGTCGATTTTCAAGATTTTTTCACAGTAATTTTTGTTTTGTTGACGCCCACCTGTTTTTAAAGGTTCGGGTGAATTTTTCTTTTTGGAATTTCGAGAAAATCCCGGAAAACCCCAAATTTTATAGTAATTTAATAGACAGTATACCGTTCCGACCGGTTGCAATTGGTATTAAATTAATCTTAGTTAGTTTCTAGGTTTTTGTTGATCCGAGGTCGTTAAATAACACCTTTTGGTACATCCTTGCTGACGGAAAACTCAAATTTTCAATTGTTTTTCACGTAAAATAGTAAATTTTTGGTAGTTTTAATTTCAAAATTTCATAAAACGCTCTGTATTGTAGATTTTCTTCAAGTTTCTTATACCAGCATCTGCGTCGTGTTCCTGCGCGTCTTTTGAGACGCTAAGGACCACTCTGCGGGAAATAGGTATTGGAAAATTTGCAATACTCGGCCAATTCGTTTTAAATCAGTGTTTTTCTTAAATATTTTCAAAATTTTCCATTGAACCTCCACCTTTTATATAGCTTCCTTTTGACCGTCCGCATCGATTGAGACGTCAACCGCCCCGATCGGACGACGAAAACTTGGAGAAATTGAATTTAATCGAGTGCCACGCCCTCGACAAATTCTTTGTTTTTCCTTAATAACTTTAAATTTTTTCATTAGGCGATTTTTGTTTCTATATCTTATACATAATTCTTGATCGTCCGCATCGATC